>JAGIQG010000005.1:4877625-5075124 GCA_024679065.1 Sphyrna mokarran
ACCCCTCTTCACTATCTACCACTCCACCGACTTTAGTGTCATCTGCAAATTTACTGATCCATCCTCAATACCCTCATCCAGATCATTTATAAAAATTACAAACAGCAGGGGCCCCAAAACAGACCCCTGAGGCACACCACTTGTCACCGAACTCCACGATGAATATCTCCCATCAACCACCACCCTCTGTCTTCTATCTGCCAGCCAATTCCTAATCCAATTAGCTAAATCACCCTCTATTCCACACATCTGCATTTTCTGTAGAAGTCTTCCATGGGCCACCTTTCAAAAGCCTTACTAAAGTCCATATATACTACATCAACCGCCTTACCCCCATCCACCTCTCTGGTCACTTTCTCAAAAAACTCAATGAGGTTAGTAAGGCATGACCTACCCTTCACGAAACCATGCTGACTATCCCCAATCAATTCATTTCTCTCTAAATAACTATAAATCCTATCCCTAATAATTCTCTCCAATACCTTGCCCACCACAGAAGTAAGACTCACTGGCCTATAATTCCCAGGAAGGTCTCTCTTCCCCTTCTTAAACAATGGGACCACATTCGCCATCCTCCAGTCCTCCGGAACCACACCCGTAACCAACGAGGACCTGAAGATCAGAGCCAGAGGCTCTGCAATCTCCTCTCTTGCCTCCCAGAGAATCCTAGGGTAAATCCCGTCCGGCCCAGGGGACTTATCCAACTTCAAACCCTCGAGAATTTCTAACACATCCTCCCTATCTACTACAATACTCCCCAATTTGCAACCCTGTACCTCAGTGCTCTCCACAGCTACATTTCCAGCACTCTGCGTGAATACCGAAGAGAAATATTTATTCAGTGCCTCGCCAATCCTCTTCAGGCTCCACGCACAACTTCCCACTGCTATCTATGACTGTGGCCCTAATCTTGCCCTAACCAATCTTCTATTCTTAACATATCGAAAGAAAGCTTTAGGATTCTCCTTAATCCTATCAGCCAACATCTTCTCGTGTCCCCTCTTAGCTCTCCTCAATTCACTTTTTACCTCCTTCCTAGCTAATCTATAGCTATCCATTGCACTACCTGAGCCTTCAAGCCTCATCCTGACATAAGCCTCCTTTTTCTTCTTAACCAGCAAATCAACTCTTTTCGTACACCAAGGCTCTCTTACTCGTCCATTTCCTCCCTGCCTGACAGGGACATACTTATCAAGGACTCTCAGCAGCTGCTCCTTGAATAAGCACCACATTCCAGATGTTCCCAGTCCCTGTAGTTCCCTAGTCCAATCTATGCACCCTAATTCTCTCCTGATGGCCTCATAATTACCCTTCCCCCAGCTATAACTACAGCCCCCAGCTTCATGCCTATCCCTGTCCATCACTAAGGTGAACGTAACCGAATTGTGGTCACTATCACCAAAATGTTCACTAACTTCCAAGCCTAACACCTGGTCTGGCTCATTGCCCAGCACCAAATCCAATGTAGCCTCACCTCTAGTTGGCCTATCTACATACTGAGTCAAAAAACCTTCCTGCACACTCTGTACGAAAACTGACCCCTCTAACGAGCTAGAGCTATAGCTATTCCAATCAATATTAGCAAAGTTAAAGTCCCCCATCACAATTACCCTACTACTTTCACTCCTAATCAGAATTGACTTCGCAATCCTTTCCTCAACCTCTCTAGAACTATTAG
The DNA here is from genome assembly GCA_024679065.1 of Sphyrna mokarran. NCBI lineage: Eukaryota > Metazoa > Chordata > Chondrichthyes > Carcharhiniformes > Carcharhinidae > Sphyrna > Sphyrna mokarran. The sequence goes on from JAGIQG010000005.1 coordinate 4,879,304, forward strand.
GAGGTCTGTAAAAGACTCCCAACAGGGTGACCTCTCCTCTCCTGTTTCTAATCTCAGCCCATACTACCTCAACAGACAAGTCCTCATCAAACTTCTTTTCGATCACCGTGATACAGTCTTTGACCAGTAACGCCACTCCTCCCCCCCTTCTACCCCCTTCTCTACTCCGACTAAAGCATTTGTACCCCGGAACCTGCAACATCCATTCCTGTCCCTGCTCTACCCAAGTCTCTGAAATGGCCACAACATCGAAGTTCCAGGTACTGGTCCAAGCTGCAAGTTCCTCCCCCTTATTGCGAATACTCCTTGCATTAAAGTATACGCATCTCAAACCATGCTCCACCCCACCCGTACGCCGCTGTGTTTTACAACTCTCCTCTATAACCCCCTTACTCTCATCCCTCTCAGCACCCCAACTACTTAGGATCCACCCCCCCCCCGAATCAGTTTAACGCCTCAGCCTCTCCTCATAAGACCTTCCCTCCATACCAGGCAACATCCTGGTAAACCTCCTCTGTACCCTCTCCAATGCCTCCACATCTTTCTTGTAATGTGGGGACCAGAACAGTACACAATACTCCAAGTGCGACCGCACCAGAGTTTTGTACAGTTGCAACATGATGTTGCGGCTCCAAAATTCAATACCCTACCAATAAAAGCCAAGACTCCATATGCCTTGTTAATAACCTTATCGACTTGATTGCCAACTTTCAGGGATCTATGCACATATACACCTAGATCCCTCTGTTCATCAGCGCTATTAAGAGTCCTACCATTAGCCCTATACTCTACACATTTGTTATTCCTGCCAAAGTGAATAGCCTCACATTTTCCGCATTAAACTCCATTTGCCACCGCTTGGCACAGCTCTGCAACTTGTCCAAGTCTCTCTGCAAACTATAACACCCCTCTTCACTATCTACCACTCCTCCGACTTTGGTGTCATCCACAAATTTAGTAATCATTCCTTCTATACCCTCATCCAGATCATTTATAAAAATCACAAACAGCAGTGGCCCCAAAACAGATCCCTGCGATACACCACTTCTAACCGAACTCCATGATGAATAATTTCCATCAACCACCACCCTCTGTCTTCTATCTGCTAGCCAATTCCTAATCCAATTAGCTAAATCACCCTCTATCCCATACATCTGCATTTTCTGCAGAAGCCTTCCATGGGGAACCTTATCGAACGCCTTACTAAAATCTATATATACCACATCAACTGCCTTATCCCCATCCACCTCTTTGGTCACTTTTTCAAAAAACTCAATAAGATTAGTAAGGCACGACCTACGCTTCACAAAACCATGCTGACTATCCACAATCAATTCATTTCTCTCTAAATAACTATAAATCCTATCCCTAATAAATCTTTCCAATACTTTGCCCACAACAGAAGTAAGACTCACCGGTCTATAATTCCCAGGAAAGTCTCTATTCCTCTTCTTGAACAATGGGACAACATCGCTATCCTCCAGTCTTCCAGCACTATACCTGTAACCAACGACGACCTGAAGATCAGAGCCAGAGGCTCTGCCTCTCTTGTCTCCCAGAGAATCCTAGGGTAAATCCTGTCCGGCCCAGGAGACTTATCTATTTTCAAACCCTCAAGAATATCTAACACCTCCTCCTTATCTATTTCAATACTTTCCAGTTTACAACCCTGTATCCCAGTGTTCTCCACAACTACATTTACGTCTCCCTGCGTGAATACCGAAGAGAAATATTTGTTCAGTGCCTCTCCAATCTCTTCAGGCTCCACGCACAACTCCCCACTGCTGTCTCTGACTGGCCCTAATATTGCCCTAACCAATCTTCTATTCTTAACATATCTAAAGAAAGCTTTAGGATTCTCCTTGATCCTATCAGCCAAAGTCTTCTCGTGTCCTCTTTTAGCTCTTCTTAACTCACTCTTTAGCTCCCTCCTGGCTAATCTATAGCTATCCAGTGCACTAACTGAGCCTTCAAGCCTCATTCTGACATAAGCCTCCTTTTTCCTTTTAACCAGCGAGTTAACTTTTTTAGTACACCATGGTTCCCTTACTCGACCATTTCCTCCTTGCCTGACAGGGACATACTTATCAAGGACTCGCAGTAGCTGCTCCTTGAATAAGCTCCACATTTTAGATGTTCCCAGCCCCTGTAGTTTCCTTGTCCAACCTATGCACCCTAATTCTCTCCTAATAGCCTCATAATTACCATCCCCCCAGCTATAACTACTGCCCCCAGCTTCATGCCTATCCCTATCCATCACTAAGGTGAACGTAACGTAACCGAATTGTGGTCACTATCACCAGGTATGGACTACCTACAGAAATACAAAGTAAAAAAGTAAAAGTAATGTTTATTTATGTATGTGCAAACATACAATCAGATCAAGGATCAAGTTTTACAGCAAAGTTATTCAAGGAAGTTATAGAGTAGGAATAAAACAATTTAAATCAACTGCATACCATCCACAATTGCAGGGAACATTAGGAGTGTGACATCAAACTTTAAAGATTATGTTGAGGGCCTATAATTATGATGTTCCAGAGTACTGGGATAGAGGAATTCAATTTGTACTTTTTGCAATCAGGGATGCACCTAATGAATCAACCAAGTTCAGTCCATTTGAATTGATTTGTGACAATAAGATAGGGGGATTACTTAAAAGTGTCAAAGAGAAATTGATGAATCAGCGTTTTGAAACTACATTATTGGATTGTGTGTAAAATTTTGGGGAGAGATTAAATAGAGCTGCTGAGTTGGCTAGATAACATTTATAAGTGGCACAGCATGTAATGAAACAGGACAAGGACAGGAAATTAAGAATTCATAGTTTTTCCAGAAGGAAGAAAGTATTAATATTACTACCAATGGTAGGTGAACCTTTAAAAACAAGTGCAGTGGACTTTACCGAATTGAAAGGAAATTGAGTCAGGTGAATTATTTGATAAGAATGCCAGATAGCAGGAATATGTGTATATATCAAATGATACTTCGATAGGGAAGGAAAACAGAGGAAAGATGTAAAGAGCCTAATCCAGGTGATTCTGAATCTAATATTCCTCAAATTAAAATGTATAATGAAGAAATTATCAGAAATTGGAATAAGTTATTGAGTTATCTTCCAGGGGGAAATCAAAATGACCTGAAGAGTTATTACAATAGCATTGAGAGATATGAAGGTATAAGCTGGGAAGTACTAGGATGATCATGCATAAGGAAGTTGAAGAAAATGCTTTTCCAACTGAACAATATCTGCAAAGACTTAATCCTCCCAAACTGCATAGCTTCAGGAGGAAAAGCTAACAATTATTTGATCCGACATGCAACAGCCAAAAGTCTCAATCAAACATGAAAAACTGATGACGGCGGAGAAAGAGAACAATTTACTGGACAAAGATGTGAATAAGGAAAGGCAGCAGAGCACTGACAGATGCAAGAAAAGTTGACTGATTTAGATCTTGTTCCTGAGTTGTTGAAATTACCTAAACACAAATTGCAGGTGTCAAAAATAGCTCATCATCCATGCAAATGAAAATGTTGATGAATTAATAGTCATGTGTAATCTTAAGAAGATTGAGGAGCAGAAGTATTATAATACTGCTCACAAAAGAAAAAGGACAACAATGTGAAGTAAGACAGTTAGCTGACATTGTACCATCATTCAAAATGAACTGCTGGAAAATGAATCTGTACAGTTACATTTTTTTTAAGTTTATTTATTAGTGTCACAAGTTACTGTGAAAATTCCCCAGCACCTGTTTGAGTACACTGAAGGAGAATTTAGCAAAATCAATGCACCTAACCAACACATCTTCTGGAGTGTGGAAAGAAACCGGAGCACCTGGACAAAACCCACACAGAAATGAGAACATGCACACTCTGCACAGACTGTGGCCCAAGCTGGCAATCGAACCCAGTTCTTTGGCACAGTGAGGCAGCAGTGCTAACCACTGTGCCATCATGCCAACTTGCACAGACATGGATACCCAATGAAACAATACTTTTCATGGCTGGTGTCTGAGTAGATTAGGGTGATTTCTGCGTCAGCATAATTGCCACAAGTGATCTCTGGTATTGTAGGTGCAATGGGTTCTGATACCAAGGCAGACAATCTGTTGTGTATCTTTGCCAAAGAGTTCAGGAAGGGATGTTGAAGATCCAGGGCAAACAAAAAAAGTTGGACTGCCTTGACAGAGGAACTAAGGCCAGTTAATAAGAAAGGGGACAGAGATAAAGTGACCTTGCTGGATGGTCCTGACCAGACACCACTGAAGTTGAAAAAGTATGCAAAGGGGCAGGTTTTCTTTGTTAAAGTCTGTAAGCAGTTCAATCTTCTGGGAAAAAAAACTTCATTTTGACATTTCAAAATTCCAAAGATCATAAAAATTGTTGGAGTCAGCAAAGGAAGTTAGAAATCACAATCCAACGTGATTGGTGACTGTTTGCATCCAATTTTCCATTTCATCCTGTGGAGTCCAATAGGCGTAGACAAAGGTCATAGCTAGAAGAGGGCACTCACAATGTTAAAGTGACGGCACAGGCTCGTTGGGGTGAAGGATCTGTTTCCCATGCTGTGTTGTTCTTTGTTTTTTGTTCTGTCCTCCTGATCTGCTCTCGGTGGACATTATCAGAACAAATTCATAATCATAACAACAAAATTGAGATCAGACTTGGAATCAAAGTTGAATCAAGAACTGAAGAAGGTTTTTGAAAAGAAAAGAGGGAGCACCGAACACAGAACATAGAACAGTATAGCACAGTACAGACCCTTCGGCCCTCAATGTTGTGCCAAGCTATAAGCAAACCCAAGATCAAGCTATCCCACTCCCTATAATTCTGGCGCACTCAATGTGCCTATCCAATAACCGCTTGAAAATTCCTAAAGTGTCCAACTCCACTATTACAGCAGGCAGTGTATTCCACACCCCAACTACTTTCTAAGCAACAGCAGTGTGCCGAGAAAGAGTGAAGAATGTGAATGCCAATGTTTTATCATTATCGATGAAAGGAGTAATGTTCAATGCTGTAAGAAAAGAATTGATTATAGTACAGTTATGTTTGTATGCTTAGATTGAATAAAATGTGTACATACTGTGAAGTTTAAAAAGTATATTTTTGTCATTTCTCTGGTATAGGATTTGTTTTAGCAGTCAGTTCTACTATCAGTGCCACTTTATCGATAAAGCTGAAGTATAAGTGCTCCTAACTGCTAGATTTTTTTTTACTCCAGACTAATGCAGATGTGTTATTTTACTTTCTTTTCCTGAGGTTTTTCAGATGAGACTTCTTTGAAAAAAAATGGCAGGGGTGATAGCAGATGCCTTAGTAATTATTTATCAAAATTCGCTGGACTCTGGGAAAGTGCTGGAAGATTGGAAAAAGGCTAAAATTACGCCACTGTTTAAAAAAGGTAAGAGACAAAAGGCAGGGAATTATAGGCCGGTTAGCTTAACGTCTGTAGTTGGAAAAATGCTAGAATCCGTCACCAAAGAAGAAATAGCGAGGCACCTAGAAAAGAATGATCAAGCAGGCGCAGCACGGATTCGTTAAGGAGAAGTCGTGTTTATCGAATTTATTGGATTTCTATCAGGATATGACTAGTGCGGAAGACAGAGGGGAACTGGTGGATGTGGTGTTTTTAGATTTCCAAAAGGCATTTGATAAGGTGCCTCACAAAAGGTTGTGCAAAAAGTTAGAGTGTACAGAGTTGGGGGTAAGGTGTTAGCGTGGATACAAGACTGGTTGTCTAATAGGAAGCAGAGTGTTAGCATGGATACAAGACTGGTTGTCTAATAGGAAGCAGAGAGCTGGAATCAATGGGAACTATTCTGGTTGGCAGTTGGTGAATAGTGGAGTGCCGCAGGGATCGGTGCTGGGGCCTCAACTGTTTACCATTTACATAGATGATCTGGAGGAAGGGGCTGAGTGCAGGGTAACAAAATTTGCTGATGACACGAAGATGAGTGGAAAAGCAAATTGAGTGGAAGGTGTGGAAAGTCTGCAGAGAGATCTGGATAGATTGAGTGAGTGGGTGAGGATCTGGCAGATGGAATATAATGTTAGCAAATGTGAGATTATCCACTTTGGTAGAAATAATAGTAGGAAGGATTATTATTTAAAGAGCAAAAAGCTGCAGCATGCTACAGTGCAGAGGGACCTAGAGGTCCTTGTGCACGAATCGCAAAAACCCAGTATGCAGGTGCAGCAGATGATCAAGAAGGCGAATGGAATGTTGGCTTTTATAGCAAGGGGGATAGAATATACAAGTAGGGAGGTCTTGCCGCATCTGTACAGGATACTAGTGAGGCCTCAGCTGGAGTACCGGGTGCAGTTTTGGTCGCCACATTAGAGGCTGAGTACATTGGCCTTAGACAGAGTACAGAGAAGGTTCACCAGGCTGATACCAGAGATGAGGGGTTAGCCTATGAAGAGATATTGAATAGATTGAGTCTGTACTCGTTGGAGTTTAGAAGGCTGAGGGGGGATCTTATAGAGACATATAAGGTAATGAAGGGGAGAAATAGGGCAGAGGTAGAGAGATTCTTCCTGCTTAGAAAGGATAGCAGGACAAAAGGGCACAGCCTCAAAATAAGGGTGGGGGGAGGGTGCTGTTTAGAACAGAGTTGAAGAGGAACTTCTTCTCTCAGAGGGTGGGAGTCTCTAGAATTCTCTACCCGTTGAAGTGGTGGAGGCTACCTCATGGAATATATTTAAGTCATGGGTACAGAGTTTTCTGATAGACAAGGGAATTAAGGATTGGGGAGAAAGCGGAAAAGTGGAACTGATCCACTTCAGATCAGCCATGATCTTATTGAATAGCGGGGCAGGATCGAAGAGCTAGATGGCCTACTCTTGCTCCTGTTTCTTATGTTCTTATTTGTCATGTGATTGAGCAGAGCTAGGCTCAGAAAGAGAGAAACAAGCTCAGTTGCTGCTTGGAATTTTTATAGAGAACTAGTTCTTTCTCTCTATGGAGACTGGAGACCAGGATTCACCAGAAAACAGATCTCTTTCACTGAAGTTCTACTGCTTGAAGTTGGTTCTTTCTCTAGAGGCTACTGTACAGGAGTCAGAAGATCGGTGTCTTTACGGGTTTCTCAACCTCCTGTTCATGATCATTAATCAACTTCAAAGTTTTATTTAACCTCAGGGATATCAGTGTCTTTCAGATGAAACTCAGCTATTCCTTAATGGCCTGTAATGTCTGTAACTCAAACTTGAGCTGCAGACACTGAACACATATATCTAGGGCTGCAATGTGCTTCAGTAAGAGAATACCACCAATACAGACATTTCTCTCTAACCTTGTTTAATTAGTTAATCAGCTATCAGTTAACTAAAGTAACAGTATCTCACAGTTTCCTAGCTTGCAAAAAAAAAAGAAAAACCCTCCCCAGTTACTGGGAATTTAAAAAGAGTTAAAAGCAATGTCTCCTTTCCCTTTTGCCCAAAATTACCAACTACAACAAATGTCTAATTTAGCACTCGTCTCACAAAGCATTTTGTCTTCAGGTCACTCTGTGCCTCAACACTTACTTTTGATTACTAGTTAAAGTAAGCCCCAGAATCCTAATGGGATTTCAACAATAATAGACCGCTTGGTTGATATGGTAATTTCCAAGCATTTCTGTGGCACTTATTGGCCCAAGTTCAAACATTGTCCACATCTTGCTGCATGAAGACATGGATGGTTTCAATATGAAGAACAGATATAAAGAACAGATATAAAGAACATAAAGAGGCGGATAATGACAGGAGTTACAAAGAGATAGTCACTCCTAAAAGTGATTCTTGGGTAACTATTAGGAAGAGAGGGAAGAAGCAATTGGGGAGATAATCCCCTGGGGCTGTTCCCCTCCAAAACAAGTTTTCTGTCCTGGAGGCTACAGTTGAGGAAGAATCAACTGGAGATGGCCAAAGGGAGCAGCTCTCTGGGGGTGAGCCTGCTGGGAATGCTCAGGTGGGTAGGGAGAATAAGAGATTGGGCCTGGTAATTGGAGACTCCATAGTTAGGGGGACAGATAGGAGAATAAATAGTAATAAACGGGACTCAAGGCTGGTGTGTTGCCTCCCAGGGGCCGGGGTCCAGGACGCCTCAGAGCGGGTTTTTAAGATTCTTAAGGGAGATGGGAGTCAGCCCCAAGTCATAGTTCATGTAGGGACACATGATGTAGGTAGGACAAGGGAAGGGGACATTAAACAGAAATTTATGGAGTTGGGGTGGAAGCTTAGGGCCAAAACAGAGTGATTATCTCTGGACTCTTGCCTATGCCACGGGATAGTTTAGAGAAGAACAGAGAGAGGGAATGTTTGAACTTGTGGCTGCGGGGATGGTGCAGGAGGGAGGGGTTCAGGTTTCTGAACAATTGGGACTCATTCTGGGATAGGTGGGACCTCTACAAGAGAGATGGTCTACACCTGAACCAGAGGGGAACCAATATCTTGGGGGGAAAATTTGCAAAGGCTATGCAGGGGGCTTTAAACTGATTCAGAGGGGGGGTGGGATCCTGAGTAGTTGGGATGCTAAGAGGGACGAGAATAGGGGGGGTCATAGATGAGAACTGTAAAACACAGCAGCGTACGGGTGGAGTAGGGCATGGTTTGAAATGCATATACTTTAATGCAAGAAGTATTCGCAATAAGGTGGAGGAACTTGCAGCTTGGACCAGTACCTGGAACTTCGATGTTGTGGCCATTTCAGAGACATGGATAGAGCGGGGACAGGAATGGTTGTTGCAGGTTCTGGGGTTCAAACGCTTCAGTCGGAGTAGAGAAGGAGGTAGAAGGGGGGGAGGAGTGGCATTATTAGTCAAAGACTGTATCACAGTGATAGAAAGGAAGTTTGATGAGGATTTGTCTGTTGAGGTAGTATGGGCTGAGATTAGAAACAGGAGAGGAGAGGTCACCCTGTTGGGAGTCTTTTATAGACCTCCTAAAAGTTCTAGAGAGGTAGAGGAAAGGATTGCAAAGTTGATCCTGGACAGGAGTGAAAGTAATAGGGTAATTGTTATGGGGGACTTTAACTTTACTAATATTGATTGGAATAGCTATAGCTCTAGCTCGTTAGAGGGGTCAGTTTTTGTACAAAGTGTGCAGGAAGGTTTTTTGACTCAGTATGTAGATAGGCCAACTAGAGGTGAGGCTACATTGGATTTGGTGCTGGACAATGAGCCAGACCAGGTGTTAGACTTGGAAGTTGGTGAACATTTTGGTGATAGTGACCACAATTCGGTTACGTTCACCTTAGTGATGGATAGGGATAGGCATGAAGCTGGGGGCAGTAGTTATAGCTGGGGGAATGGTAATTATGAAGCCATAAGGAGGGAATTAGGGTGCATAGGTTGGACTAGGAAACTACAGGGACTGGGAACATCTGAAATGTGGAGCTTATTCAAGGAGCAGCTACTGCGAGTCCTTGATAAGTATGTCCCTGTCAGGCAAGGAGGAAATGGTCGAGTAAGGGAACCATGGTGTACTAAAAAGTTAATTCGCTGGTTAAAAGGAAAAAGGAGGCTTATGTCAGGATGAGGCTTGAAGGCTCAGTTAGTGCACTGGATAGCTATAGATTAGCCAGGAGGGAGCTAAAGAGTGAGTTGAGGAGAGCTAAAAGGGGACACGAGAAGACTTTGGCTGATAGGATCAAGGAGAATCCTAAAGCTTTCTTTAGATATGTTAAGAATAGAAGATTGGTTAGGGCAAGATTAGGGCCAGTCAGAGACAGCAGTGGGAAGTTGTGCGTGGAGCCTGAAGAGATTGGAGAGGCACTGAACAAATATTTCTCTTCGGTATTCACTCAGGGAGATGTAAATGTAGTTGTGGAGAACACTGGGATACAGGGTTGCAAACTGGAAAGTATTGAAGTAGATAAGGAGGATGTGCTAGATATTCTTGAGGGTTTGAAGTTAGATAAGTCCCCTGGGCCAGACGGGATTTACCCTAGGATTCTCTGGGAGGCGAGAGAGGCGATTGCAGAGCCTCTGGCTCTGATCTTCAGGTCGTCGTTGGTTACAGGTATAGTTCCGGAAGACTGGAGGATAGCGAATGTGTTCCCATTGTTCAAGAAGGGGAAGAGAGACTTTCCAGGGAATTATAGGCCGGTGAGTCTTACTTCTGTTGTGGGCAAAGTATTGGAGAGAATTATTAGGGATAGGATTTATAGTTATTTAGAGAGAAATGAATTGATTGGGGATAGTCAGCATGGTTTTGTGAAGGGTAGGTCATGCCTTACTAACCTTATTGAGTTTTTTGAAAAAGTGACCAAAGAGGTGGATTGGGGTAAGGCAGTTGATGTGGTATATATGGACTTTAGTAAGGCGTTCGATAAGGTGGCCCATGGAAGGCTTCTGCAGAAAATGCAGATGTATGGGATTGAGGTGATTTAGCTAATTGGATTAGGAATTGGCTAGCAGATAGAAGACAGAGGGTGGTGGTTGATGGAAGTTATTCATCGTGGGGTTCGGTTACAAGTGGTGTACCTCAGGGATCTGTTTTGGGCTCCTGCTGTTTGTAATTCTTATAAATGATCTGGATGAGGGTATAGAAGAAATGATTACTAAATTTGCGGATGACACCAAAGTTGGAGGAGTGGTAGATAGTGAAGAGGGGTGTTATAGTTTGCAGAGAGACTTGGACAAGTTGCAGAGCTGGGCCGAGAGGTGGCAAATGGAGTTTAATGCGGAAAAGTGTGAGGTAATTCACTTTGGCAGGAATAACAAATGTGTAGAGTATAGGGCTAATGTTAGGACTCTTAATAGTGTTGAAGAACAGAGGGATCTTGGTGTATATGTGCATAGATCCCTGAAAGTTGGCAATCAAGTCGATAAGGTTGTTAAGAAGGCATACGGAGTCTTAGCTTTTATTGGTAGGGGGATTGAATTTCGGAGCCGCAACGTCATGTTGCAACTGTACAAAACTCTAGTGCGGCCGCACTTGGAGTATTGTGTACAGTTCTGGTCCCCGCATTATAAGAAAGATGTGGAGGCATTGGAGAGGGTACAGAGGAGGTTTACCAGGATGTTGCCTGGTATGGAGGGCAGATCTTATGAGGAGAGGCTGAGGGATTTGAGGTTGTTTTCGTTAGAAAGAAGGCGGCTAAGAGGAGATCTTATTGAAACATATAAGATGATTAGAGGTTTAGATAGGGTGGACAGTGATAGCCTTTTTCCTAGGATGGAGAAAGCTAGCACGAGGGGACATAGCTTTAAATTAAGGGGTGGTAGTTATAGGACGGATATCAGAGGTAGGTTCTTTACCCAGAGGGTGGTTCGGGTATGGAATGCCCTGCCTGCGGCAGTTGTAGATGCGCCAAGTTTGGTGGCATTTAAGAGGTTAGTAGATAAGTTTATGGACGAAAACGGAATGGTTTAGTTTGGAGGGTCATGGCTTTTTCCTAATTGGTCGGCGCAACATCGAAGGCCGAAGGGCCTGTTCTGCGTTGTAATGTTCTATGTTCTAGAACAAAGAACAAAACAGCACAGGAAACAGTCCTTCGGCCCAACGAGCCCGCGCATGTGAGGAGTTGCAAATGATACTAAACACTTATCCTCACTTCTGATCTTATGATGGAGGAAAAGTCAGTGAAGAAGTAGCTGAAGATGTTTAAGCCTAGGTGTTGCCTGAGGAGCTCCTATAATAATGTCGTGGGATTGAGATGACTGGGCTCCAAAAATCACAGCTACCTTCCTTTGTGATAGATATGACTCCAACTAGTGTTTTCCCATTTCCCATTGATTTTAGCTTTGCTAGGACTCCTTGATACTACATTCAATCAACTGTGGCCTTAATGTCAAGGGCAACCATTTTGAACTCAGCTCTTTTGTTCATGTTCTCAAAAATCCAAAAGTCTTATCTTATGATGCAGGTAAGGTCATTGTTGAAACAGTGAAGGATGGTCAGCCTAGGATGGTCTGCGTTTAAAACAATGAGGGGCATTAGAACATTACAGCACAGAACAGGCCCTTCGGCCTTCGATGTTGCACCGACCAATATAAAAAACAATGACCCTCAATTGATGGTGGAAATTTCATGGACTGTAAGCAGGAACTTTTTAAAAACAATATTTGATAAGGTCAATGAGACGAGGAGTAATAATCTCTCCCTCAATGTCAACAAAATGTAGGAAATTGTCATTGACTTCAGAAGGCATAGTGGAGAATATGTCTCTGTCAACATCAATGGGGATAAAATAGAAATGGTCAACAGCTTCATGTTTTTAGGTGTCCAGATCTCTAACAACCTGTCCTGGACCCCCATGCCAACATTATAGTTAAGAAGGCCCACTTTCTCAGAAGACTAAGAAAATTTGGCATATCTTCAACAACTTTCATCAACTTTTGAAGTTGCACCACAGAAAGCATTCTTTCTGGTTGTATCACAATGTGGTTTTGCTCCTGCTCTGCCCAAGGCAAGAAACTACAAAAAGTTGTGAATGTAGACCAGTCCATCATGCGAACCAGCCTCTCATCCACTGACATTGTCTACACTTCCCACTGCCTCGGAAAAGCAGCCAGCATAATTAAGGACCCCACGCAACCCAGACATACTCTCTTCCACCTTCATCCATTGGGAAAAAGATACACAAATCTAAGGTCACATATCAACCAAAAAGGTCAAGGCTCATGGGATACAAGGACAGGTATCTAGAAGGATAAGTAACTGGCTTGGTAATAGGAGACAGAGTAATAGTGGAAGGGTGTTTTTCTAGCTGGAGGTCGGTCACTAGTGGTGTGCCGCAGGGCTCGATACTGGGACCTCTTCTATTTGTAAAATATATAAATGACTTGGAAGAGGGAGTAAGTGGAGTGATCAGCAAGTTTGCAGACGATACAAAGATGGCTCGACTTGCAGATAGTGAGGAGCATTGTCAGGCAATGCAGCAGGACATAGATATTCTGGTAGCTTGGGCAGATAGATGGCAGATGGAATTCCATCCTGATAAATGCGAGGTGATGCATTTTGGGAGAAAGAATGTAGGGGGCAAGAATATGATAAAGGGTAGACCTATTAAGAGTATAGAAACGCAGAGGGACCTAGGGGTGCAGGTGCATAAGTCTCTAAAGGTGGCAGAGCAGGTGGAAAAGGTTGTGAAGAAAGCATATGGTATTCTAGCGTTTATAGGAAGGGGTATAGAGTACAAGTGCTGGCCTTTAATGTTGCAATTGTATAAAACGTTGGTTAGACCTCATTTAGAATACTGCATCCGGTTCTAGTCACCTTAGTACCAGAAGGACGTGGAGACTCTGGAGAGAGTGCAGAGAAGGTTTACCAGGATGCTGCCTGGTATGTCTGAGTTACGAGGAGAGGTTAGGCAAATTGGGATTGTTTTCCTTAGAAAGACGTAGATTTAGAGTAGATCTAATTGAGGTGTACAAGATTATGAGGGGCATGGATAGAGTAAACAGGGTTAAGCTTTTTCTTAGGATGGACTCGAATAGCACGAGGGGTCACGGGCTTAGGTATAATTTGGATGCTGGAGGGAGTTTTTTCACACAGAGGATGGTGGGGGTATGGAATGCGCTGCCAAGTAAAGTGGTGAAGGCATGCGCTCGGGAGTTATTTAAGAAATACTTAGATGGACACATGAACAGAATGGGAATGGAGGGGTATAGAAAACTGATTTAAAATAGGGATTATGAGCCTTGGGAGTCCTCTGGGAAGTGTGTAAATAGGTGATGATATTGATGTACTTGTTTTTATCCTACAGGTGCTTTGGTCCACCTTGTTGTCTAACAAGGGGCATTAATGCGATGGGTCGTGAGAGGGCTGCTCTTGGATTTTTTCGAGAACATCCTAGTGCTTCACATCGTTAGTGTACACTTGACCCGGACCATTTGATGGGCAACACAGCTCAGTGACTATCGCTGTGCTGTGCAGATACATAGATTTGAGCCTGTGTCTGTGGGAGTTTGCGCATTCTCCCCGTGCTTGCGTGGGTTTTCTCCGGGTGCTCCGGTTTCCTCCCACTGCCCAAAAATGTGCTTGTTAGGCTAAGTAGCAAAACAAATTCTCCCTAAATTGTCTCAAATTTGGTTTTTAATCCATAGATCTATAACTATAGACAGGGATCACGGGTAGAGATGGGAACATTGGGGTGGCGGCGCAGGCTCGTTGGGCCGAAGGACCTGTTTCCCATGCTGTTTTGTTCTTTGTTCTTTGTTCTTTGACTCAGGAACAGCTTCTTCCCTTTGCTGTCAGACTTTTGACTAGACCTACCTCTCACAAAGTTGATCTTTAAATACAATCTGGTTATGACTGTAACACTACATTCTGCACTCCTTTTCTTCTCTATGAATGATATGCTTTGTCTGTATAATGTGCAAGAAATAATACTTTTCACTCTATTCTAATATACATGACAATAATAAATCAAAACAAATCAAAATTCTGGTCTTGAGAAATGAAGATGATCAACAGGATAAACTGACAGATGGGAGATCATATCAGGGATAGTGATCACAATTCGGTTAGATTTAATATTAATATGGAAAAGACAGACAGAAATCAGGAATAAAAGTTTTAAACTGGGGAAAGCAAATTTTACAAAACTGAGAAGTGATTGGCTAAGGTGGACTGAGAAGACCGCTAAAGGATAAATCAGTGGTAAACCAGTGGGAAGCTCTAATAAGTAAGATCCTTCAGGTACAAAGCAAACATGACCCCCTCCCCCACACAAAAAAATAACAATGGCACTGCCAAATCCACACCCCATGATTGTCTTGAAAGTATGGGCAAGATTAAACTGAAGAAAACTTATGATAGAAAAAACTCAGCACTGCAGATAGCCTAAAGGAGTACAGAAAATACAGGGATTAAGTAAACAAAAATAAAGAAATTAAAGAGAAGGCATGAAAAAAAAATTAGCAAGCAAGATTAAAGAAAACACAAAGATTTTTTACCAGTATATAAAGGGCAAATGGACAGTTAAGGAAAGAATGGGAGCTATCAGAGATGAAGAAGGAAACTTGTGTGAAGGTACAGAGGATGTGGGGAGACTTTTAAATTAATTTTTTTTGTATCTTTATTCACAAAGAAAAAAGATAATGTGGATATAATAATCCAAGGGGAGAATTGTGAAATATTGGATAAAATGATGAGAAGAAGTGTTAGAGGAATTGGAATCCTTGAAAGTGGTAAATCACCAGGGCCAGATCAGTTGTTCCCTAGGATGTTGAAGGTCAGGCAAGAAGTTAGCAGATGCCCTGAGAATTATTTTCCTATCACCACTAGACACAGATGAGGTGCCGTAGGACTGGAGAAATGCAAATATGGTTCTGTTGTTTAAAAAGGGTACAAAGGAAATGCCAAATAATTATGAGCCAAAGTCTCACTTTGGTGGGGGCAAATCATTAGAATCAATGCAGAGAGATCGGATAAAGTGTCACTTAGAAAGGTGTGGATTAGTCAGAGATAGGCAGCATGGCTTTGTTAAGGAAAGGCCATGCCTTACAAATTTGATTGAATTCTTTGAGGAAATGACATGGATGATTGATGATGGTACTGCAGTCGAATCTACATGGAGTTTAGTAAGGCATTTGACAGGGTCCCAGTGGGAGACTGGTCCAAAAAGTAGAAGCCCCTTGGGCAGATAGATGGCAGATGGAATTCAATCCTGATAAATGCGAGGTGATGCATTTTGGGAGAAAGAATGTAGGGGGCAAGTATATGATAAAGGGTAGACCTATTAAGAGTATAGAAACGCAGAGGGACCTAGGGGTGCAGGTGCATAAGTCTCTGAAGGTGGCAGAGCAGGTAGAGAAGGTTGTGAAGAAAGCATATGGTATGCTAGCCTTTATAGGAAAACAAATAGGTGCAAGAGTAAGCAATTCAGCCCTACGACTCAGCACCACCATTCAATTTGCTCATGGCTAATCATGAGAGCCAGAACAAAGCATGTTATCATCTCTGGTTCATTGCTGGTGCCACGTGTTAGTAAGCTGAGGAACAGGGAGAAAGTGCAGATTAACATGTGGCTGCAGGGATGATGTAGGAGAGATGGTTTCATTTACTTGGATAATTGGAGCACATTCTGGGGAAGATGGGACCTGTACAAACAGGACTGTTTGCACCTGAACTCGAGGGGCACTAATATTCTGGGAGAGAAATTTGCTATGGCTCTTTGGGGGCATTAAACTAATTTGTCAGGGTGGTGGGAAAATGAGCTGTAGCCCAAAAGCCAGTACTGAGGTACTGAGGAAGGTATCAAGGTCGCAGGAGTAGACAGGCAGACCGGATGTTGGGTGAAGTGTATCTACTTCAATGCAAGGAGCATCAGGAATAAGGTAGATGAGCGTGGATTCATATTTGGGGCTATGATGTTGTAGCTATTACGAAAACATGGTTAGAACAGGGACAGGAATGGTTGCTGGATGTTCTGGGGTATAGATGTTTCAGTAAGAGTAGGAAGGCGGTAAAAGAGATGGAGGAGTAGCATTGCTCATCAAAAATAGTTTAACAATTGCTGAAAGGCACTTTGAGGGCAATCTGCCTACTGAGGCAATATGAGCTGAAGTTAGAAATAGGAAAGGAGCGGTCACATTGTTAGGAATTTTCTATAGGCCCCAAATAATAATAGAAATGTGCAGAAGGAAATGGCAAAGCAGATTATGGATATGTGTGGAGGTCACAGAGTAGTTATTATGGGTGACTTTAACTTTCCAAATACTGATTCGAACCTTTATAGGTCGAATAGTTCAGATGGGACCCTTTTTGTACAGTGTGTGCAGGAAAGTTTCTTGATAAAATATGTAGGTAAGCCAAAAAGAGGTGGGGCCATATTGAACTTGGTACTGAGTAATGAACTGGGCCAAGTGTTAGTTTTGTTTGTGGGAGAGCACTTGGAGATAGTGACCACAATTTGATGTCTTTCATTATTGAAATGGAGGGGGAGATAGGGTCACAAGGCAGGGCAACATTTATAATTGGGGCAGGGGTAATTATGATGCAATTAGGCAAGAATTAGTGGAGCTTTTTCAAGGAACAAATACTGCGTGTCCTTGATGGGCATGTCCCTGGTAGGCAGGGAGAAAATGGCCAAGTGAGGGAACCATGATTCATAAAGGAGATTAAATATGTTGTTAAGAGGAAAAAGGAAGCATATGTAAGAATGAAGAAACAGGGTTCAGTTGGGTCACTTAAGGGTTATAAGGTAGCAAGCAATGAGTTAAAGGAAGGGCTTAGGAGGGCCAAGATGAGGCATGAGAAGTCCTTTCCGGGTCAGATAAAGGAAAACCCCAAGGCTTTTATTCTTATGTGAGAAATAAAAGAATGACCTGGGTGAGGTTAGGGCCGGTCAAGGATAGTACTGGGAACTTGTACAAGAGATGGATGAGGCGATGAATGAATACTTTTCTTCAGTGTTCACTAAGAAGAGGGGCCATGTTTTTGAGGATGAGTGTGTGATGCAAACTGATAGGATGGAGAAGATGGATGATCTGAGGGAAGATTTTAAGAATTTTGAAAAACTTGAGGATCGATATATCCTATGGGCCAGATGGGATACATCCTAGGATACTTTGGGAGCTAAAGGATGAGATTGCAGACCCTTTAGCTTTGATCTTTGGGTCCTCACTGTCCACAGGGATTATGCCAGAGGACTGGAGAGTGGCAAATGTTGTTCCTCTCTTCAAGAAAGGGAATAGGAATGCCCTGGTAATTACAGGCCAGTTAGTCTTACTTCAGTTGTCGGTAAGTTAATGGAAAGGGTCCTGCAAGATAGGATGTATGACCATTTGGAAAGATGCAGTTTAATAGGGGATGGACAGCATGGTTTTGTGAGAGGTAAGTACTGCCTCACAAATTTGACTGAATTCTTTGAGGAGGTAACTAAGTGTGAAGACAAAGGTAGAGCAGTTGATGTTGTATACATGGATTTTAGTAAGGCATTTGGTAAGGTTCTCCATGGTAGGCTCATGAAGAAGATACGAAAGTGTGGGATAGAAGAAATGTTAGCAAGTGTGAGGTTATCCACTTTGGAAGAAATAATAGTAGGATGGAATATTATTTAAATGGTGAAAAGCTGCAGCATGCTACTGTGCAGAGGGACCTGGGGGTCCTTGTGCACGAATTGCAAAAACCCAGTCTGCAGGTGCAGCAGGTGATCAAGAAGGCAAATGCAATGTTGGCCCACTCACTCAGCCTATCCAGATCTCTCTGCAGACTTTCCATACCCTCCACGCAATTCGCTTTTGCACTCATCATCGTGTCATCAGCAAATTTTGTTACGCTGCACTCAGCTCCCTCTTCCGGATCATCTATGTATATGGTAAACAGCTGAGGCCTGAGCGATTGCATAAGTAACTGGCTGTCTTATAGAAGACAGAGGGTGGTGGTGGAAGGAAAATTATCAGACTGGAGGTCAGTTACCAACAGTATACCACAGGGATCAGTGCTGGGTCCTCTGCTATTTGTGATTTTTATCAATGACTTGGAAGAGGGGGCTGAAGGGTGGGTTAGTAAATGTGCTGATGACACCAAGATTGGTGGAGTAGTGGATGAGGTGGAAGGCTCTTGCAGGCTGCAAAAAGACACTGATAGGATGCAGAGCTGGGCCGAAAAGTGGCAGATGGAGTTTAACCCTGATAAATGTGAGGTGGTTCATTTTGGTAGGCCAAACTTGATTGTGAATTACAGGGTCAACCGCAGCGTTCTAAGGAATGTGGAGGAGAGATCTTGGGGTTCATATTCACAGATCTCTGAAGGTTGCCACTCAAGTGGATAGAGCCATGAAAAAGGCTTATAGTGTGTTCGCTTTTACTAACAGGGGTGTTTGAGTTTAAGAGCCGTGGAGTTATGCTGCAACTATACTGGACATTGGTGAGACCACCTTTGGAGTACTGTATTCAGTTCTGGTCACCTCACTATAAGAAGCATGTGGAAGCACTGGAGAGAGTGCAGAGGAAATTTACCAGGATGCTGCCTGGTTTGGAGGGTAGGTCCTCGAGTTCTGGTTTCCTTTCTAAGTGGAAAGAATCTCTCTTCTAAACCCCAACAAGTACAGGCCCAGTCTATTTAATCTCTCCTCATAAGCTAACCCCCTCATCTCTGGTATCAGCCTAGTGAACCTTCTCTGTACTCCCTCCACAGCCAATATATCCTTTTGCAAATAAGGGGACCAAAACTACACATAGTACTCCAGTTGTGGCCTCACCAGTGCCTTGTACAGTTGCAGCAAGATCTCCCTGCTTTTATATTCTATCCCCCTCATTATAAAGGCCAACATTGCATTTGCCTTCTTGATCACCTGCTGCACCTGCAGAGAAAAGGTTGCGGGAGCTGGGACTTTTCTCTTTGGAGCGAAGGAGGATGAGAAGCAACTTAATAGAGATCATAAGAACGTATGAAAAAGTAGCAGGAGTAGGCCATCTAGCCCTTCGAGCCTGCCCCGCCATTCAATAAGATCATGACTGATCTGAGGTGGATCAGTTCCACTTTCTCGCCTGCTCTCCATAATCCTTAATTCCCTTATCTATCAGAAATCTATCTACCCATGACTTAAAACATATTCAACAAGGTAGCCTCCATCACTTCAATGGGCAGAGAATTCCAGAGATTCACCACCCTCTGAGAGAAGAAGTTCCTCTTCAACTCTGTTCTAAAGTGCTCCCCCCACCTTATTTTGAAGCAGTGCTCTCGAGTTCTGGTTTCCTTTCTAAGTGGAAAGAATCTCTCTTCTAAACTCCAACAAGTACAGGCCCAGTCTATTTAATCTCTCCTCATAAGCTAACTCCCTCATCTCTGGTATCAGCCTAGTGAACCTTCTCTGTACTCCCTCCACAGCCAATATATCCTTTTGCAAATAAGGGGACCAAAACTACACATAGTACTCCAGTTGTGGCCTCACCAGTGCCTTGTACAGTTGCAGCAAGATTTCCCTGCTTTTATATTCTATCCCCCTCATTATAAAGGCCAACATTCTATTTGCCTTCTTGATCACCTGCTGCACCTGCAGACTGGGTTTTTGCAATTTGTGCACAAGGACCCCCAGGTCCCTCTGCACAGTAGCATGCTGCAACTTTTCGCCATTTAAATAATATTCCATCCTACTATTATTTCTTCCAAAGTGGATAACCTCACACTTGCTAACATTATATTCCATCTGCGAGGTCCTCGCCCACTCACTCAGCCTATCCAGATCTCTCTGCAGACTTTCCACACCCTCCACGCAATTCGCTTTTGCACTCATCTTCGTGTCATCAGCAAATTTTGTTACGCTGCACTCAGCTCCCTCCTCCGGATCATCTATGTATATGGTAAACAGCTGAGGCCCGAGCACCGATCCCTGCAGCACTAGTCACTAACTGCCAACCAGAATAGCACCCATTTATTCCAACTCTCTGCTTCCTGTCAGATAGCCAATCCTCAGGCCATGCTAACACTTTACCCCTAACTCTGTGTCCCCTAACCTTCTATAGCAACCTCTTGTGAAGCACCTTATCGAACGCTTTCTGGCGTTCTAAAAACACCACATCCATCGGTTCCCCTCTGTCTACCACACAAATCGCATCTTCATAAAAATCCAGTAAATTCGCCAAACACGACTTCCCCTTCATGAATCCATGCTGCATCTGCTTGCTCAAACCATTCTTTTCTAGGTGTCCTGCTATTTCTTCTTTTAATGATGGATTCTAGCATTTTCCCAACTACGGATGTTAAGCTAACTGGTCTTAGTTACCCACCTTTCGTCTGCTACCTTTTTTAAACAGTGACGTAACAGCAGCTGTTTTCCAATCCACCAGCACTTACACAGACTCCAGCAAATTTTGATAAATAACTACTAACGCATCTACTATTACTTGTGCCATTTCTTTCAGAACCCTGGGATGCATTCCATCCATTCCTGGGGACTTGTCTACCTTCAGTCCCGTTAGTCTACCAAGCACTACCTCTCTAGTGACAGTAATTGTATTAAGGACCTCATCTCCTGCCAACCCTCTATCTTTAATATTCGGTAAGCCATTTGCATCCTCCTCCGTGAAGACTGACACAAAAAACTTATTTAAAGTCTCAGCCATTTCCTCCTTTCCCACCATTAAATCCCCCCTCTCATCTTCCAAGGGTCCAATATTCACTCTAGCCATTCTCTTCTTCTTTATTTATTTATAAAAACTTTTACTATCATTTTTTATATTTAGAGCTCGTTGAGTTTCATTTTCTTTTCTTTCTTTATCACTTTCTTAGTCATTCTTTGTTGTTTTTTAAATCTTTCCCAATCTTCTATTTTTAGCCACTCTATACGCATCGGTTTTTAATTTAATACTCTCCTTTATTTCCTTCGATAATCACAGCTAGTTATCCCTTTTCTTATAGTCCTTCTTTATCACCGGAATATATTTTTGCTGAGTACTGAAAAAGATCTCCTTAAAAATCCTCCACTGTCCCTCAGCTGTCCTGCCAACCAGTTTGCACCCCCAATCTACATTAGTCAATTTCACCCTTTTCTTATCATACTCCCCTCTGTTCAAGCTGAGGACACTGGTTTGGGACACTACTTTCTCACCTTTCATCTGTAGTTTATATAAGTTTATAAGACAATGAGATGATTGATAGTTTGGACATGCAGAGACTATTTCCTCGGGTGGATGTAGCTGTTACAAGGGGGCATAACTATAAGGTTCATAGTGGGAGATATAGGAGGGATGTCGGAAGCAGATTCTTTACTCAGAGAGCGGTTGGTGTGTGGAATAGACTGCCTGATATAATAGTGGAGTCAGACACTTTAGGAACTTTCAAGTGGTTATTGGACAGGCACGTGGAGCACACCAGAATGATAGGGAGGGGATAGCTTGATTTTGGGATTGGACATAGCTCGGCACAACAGAGGGCCAAAGGGCCTGTACTGTGCTGTAATGCTCTATGCTCTAAAAGGTTCCTTACGTGCTGGAATGGGTATTAAGGTTGCTGGCTTATTCACTGTTTGAGGTTTTCCTATTATCTGACATAGGTGACATATCCAGTAAAAATGCAACCACATCTTTATGCATTCCAGGGCAATAAAGATGTTTTTGTATGTTTGTTGGCGTTTTCCTTGCTGTCAAATGATTACTGATACCTCTTGCTACCTATATAGGTCAGGATGGTACCAGAGCAAGGCGACTTCTTCCCAGATGTGCTTAGCATATGTTCTAATTCTATCTTTTATTCTCATTCTGTGCTTCTAAAACTTCATTCTAACTCTTTTAAATTCCCTAACAATGCTCTTATTACTCTACATTCTGCACTCTCTGATTTCCTTCTCTACGAACGCTATGCTTTGTTTGTCAAGCGCGCAAGGAACAATACTTTTCACTATGTTAATACATGTGACAATAATAAATCAAATCAAATCAAGCCTGCAGCACCTCTTTTCTGTAACCCATTGGTAATACAACTTGATGAACTTTACATTTTTTATTCACCTGAATATAGAAAGAACTTCGTTTCCTCATTAAGACATAATTTTTAATGTAATAACATTCCGGCATGCACTCAGATTCTTCTTCAATGTATGCTTCCTGATACAACTGCTTTGTCTGTGCACCTCTCTGTTGTAATTCTGCCAACTTTCCTGAACAAAAACATCCACTTCTTCCTCCACCTTCAGTTGTTCTTTCTGAACCACCTGATCAAAAGCGTTTTCTGATAATTGACTTCAACAACTTTATCTTTACTGTTTGATTTCTCTTTCTGTCTTAACCTGTGACTTTGACCTTGTTACCGCACAATCAAGAAAAAAATCCCATAATATGCTTCCTAAAGCACCTCAGTTGTTTGATTTTTCCACAGGCTTTTCAGTCATAATAGACATCACTCCAATCTGTGATCCAGCTATGTCGTTATGAAAGATAAACTGCATTCCTGGAAAAGATAATTTCTCAATTACCATTTCACCACTTTTCCCTAGACTCCCCCACCTCACCTTACTCTACTCTTTTCACCATGAATATTTCCACCTTTTCTGGCAATACTCCCTCTGAAAGACATATCTGCTCATTTCTCACCATCAAAGATTGACTTGCTTCCATATCTCTTCCACCGTGGTAGGTTTTCTATTTAACTTGTGATAAGCTATCTTTACTATCTTTTTTGACTTCCGATTTGAGAATTTCTTTCATCTCAATTTCTATTCCTCACAGGTTGAATTTGACGTTGGAAACAAGTTTGATTTATGAACTAACACACAATCATCTGCCGTTTCTGCTGTTAGCCTCATTTAACCCTTGCTCTACCATGTGATTTCTCACTACTTTGTGAAGTTAATTTTTAAATTCCTCCAAAATAATCCATTTCCCTCAGAGCATCATACGTCTGGTCTATTTTCAATATCTTTATCCATCTGTCAAAATTACTTGTTTGACAATTTCATATTCTATGCACATTTGACTAGGTTCCTTCCTTAGATTTCTAAACCGTTGTTTGTCGGCTTCTGGTACTAGCTCACATGCACTTAAAGTGGCTTTTCTCGTCTCATCATAATCCATAGAAACCTCAGTATCTCTACTAACTTCATTTGAGTCAACAATACTCATGTGATCTGGTCATTTTATTTGTTTAGCTACTTTTTCAAACTTTGGCAATGCTTGAACATATTTAAACAGATTGCCTCCAGGCCTCTGAGAATAAGAGGTTAGTTATTCTCCACTGTCCTCATCCCTACTCCCAACCTTTACCTTTACCTCACTATGTTATGTAGACATTCACTTTTCAGTTAGTTTCCGAAGTTCAAATTCTTTTTATTTTTCCCTTCCCCTTCTCTGTTTTGCTTTTTGTTCTGCCAGGGCTATTCTGTCTCTTTTCTTGCTACAGGTATCCCTCTCGTTTTTCCCTTGCCATTGTCTCTAATTCATCTCCGTTTCTGTCGAATTCTAGCCATTTCCAATAATTCCAATATGTTTTTGGCAATTTTAAATGCTGAGCTATCACTGCATCTATCTCTGCCTTCCTCATTCCTTCAAATAATGATGATAGCAGTTTGTTTCCTAATTCCAAAAACTTTGTTTTAACTATCTTGAGTGACTTCTTCCACAACCAGGAAACTTTTAACCACTGAAAGAGCTATTATCCCACAAAGCACTCCCTGTATAAACTAACTGAATGCAACACCTGAAAAGTGAACACAAATACTCACCTCTTGTTGTCTTTGAATCCAATAATCCCAAGCCTCAATATTATCCAGGTCTTGCTGCAAAAGGAAACAGCATCTGAAGAATTGCAACGTCTGCTGCAAACATTTATACTTCTGGCTTTGTGATGGAAGGGAGGATGAATGAAGCAGCTGAAGATGGTTGGGCATTGGATACTACCAAGTTGGCTGAATGACGGGAACAACAGGTATTGGTCGATGTCTGCCTTGGTGAATGGAAAACTGTTTCATACAGTCATAGAGGTTTACAGCATGGAAAACAGGCCCTTCAGCCCAACATGTCATGCCACCCCTTTTTTCCATCCCTTTTGCCTACATTTGGCCCAAATCTCTCTATACCCATCTTATCCATGTAACTGTCTAAACACTTTCTAAAAGACAAAACTGTACCTGCCTTTCTTACTATTCTTGGCAGCTTGTTCCAGACACTCTCCACCCTCTGTGTGAAAAAATTGCCCCTCTGGATACTTCTCTATCTCTCCCCTCTCATCTTAAACCTATGCCCGCTGGTTTTAGACTCCCCTACCTTTGGGAAAACATAATGACTACCTAGTTAATCTATGCCCTTCATTATTTTATAGACCTCTATAAGATCATTCCTAACCCTTCTGCACTCCAGAGAAAAACGCCCCAGTTTATCCAGACTTTTCTTATAACTTAAACCATCAAGCCCTGGTAGCACCCTGGTTAATATTTTCTGCACGCTTTCTAGTTTAAAAGCACCCTTTCTATAATAAGGTGACCAGAACTGTACACAGTATTCCAAATGTAGTCTTGCCAATGTCTTGCACAACTTCAACAAAATGTCCCAACTCCTGAATTCAATGTTCTAACCAATGAAGCCAAAAATGTCAAATGTCTTCTTCACCACTCTGTCCACCTGTGACTCCACTTTCAAGGAGCTATGAACCTGTACCCCTACATCTCTCTGTTCTATAACTCTCCCCAGTGCAATACCACTAACTGAGTAAGTCTTGCCCTGGTTCGAACTACCAAAATGCCTCATCTTGTGTTCATCTAAATTAAACCCCATCTGCCATTCATCAGTCTGGGCCCAAATGATGAAGATCCTGTTGCAATCTTTGAAAATTTTCTTCACTGTCTCACTACAAGAAGGATATGGAAGCTATTGAAAGGGTGCAGAGGAGATTTGCCTGGATTGGGTGTCATGCCTTATGGGGATAGGTTGAGGGAGAGACAAAGGTTGAGAGGTGACCTGATACAGATTTTTAAGATGTTGAGAGATATAGATGGGGTGAATTCTCAGAGGCTATTTCCCAGAGCTGAAATGGTCGCTACGAGAGAACACAGGTTTAAGGTGCTGGGGAGTAGGTACAGAGGAGATGTTAGAGGTAAGTTTTTCACTCAGAGGGTGGTGAGTGAGTGGAATCAACTGTCATCGGTGGTGGCGGAGATGAACTCATTGGGGTCTTTTAAGAGACTTCTGGATGAATACATGGGATTTAATGGAATTGAGGGTTATAGATAGGTCTGGTAGGTAGGGATAAGATCGGCGCAACTTGTGGGCCGAAGGACCTGTTTATGCTGTAACGTTCTATGTTCTATGCCACCAATTGTGGCATCATCTGCAAACTTAATCTTGGTGTTCCACAGGTTTTGATGTTAACATCCCTGCTGTTTGTTTTGGACTTGAACACTGCGGTGGGGTGATGACTGGGAAATCTGCAGATGACAAAAAATTGGCCGAGTAATTGATAGCATAGCGCATACCTGTAAGCTCTGAAATTATACAGATAGATTGGTGGAGTAGATAGGAAATTGGCAGATAGAGTTCAACTCAGCTAAGTATGAGACAACAAATTTAGAGAGGTCAAACAGTAAAAGGGAATACACAAGAAAGGGGAAGAGACTGAGAGGGCTAGATAAAGTGAGAGATCTTGGCATGCAAATACACAAATCCCCAAAGGTAGCAGTACAACTAGATAAGATTGTAACGATGGCATATGGAACGCTCTTCTTCATTGCCAGAGGTATAGAATAATGAAGCAGGGATATAATGATGAAACTGTATAAGACATTAGTGAGGCTATAACTGGAGTATTGCAGTTCTGGTCACCACATTACAGGAAGACATAATTGCTCTGGAAAGAGTGCAAAGAAGATTACTAGAATGTTGCCAGGGTTGGAAAATTGTAGTTACAAGGAGAGGTTGGGGTTGTTTTCCTTTCAACAGAGAAAGTCTGAGGGGTGACATGATTGAGGTATACAAAATTGTGAGGGAAAGAGATTGAATAGGCAGGGTGAACCCGTTCTCTTGGAAGAGGGTTCAAAGATCAGGGGCCAGCTATTCAAGCTAAGTGACAGAAGGGTGACAGCGGACAGGAGAAAAAATGTACATACCCGGATTTTGCTGCCCAAGTTGCTGGTGGAGGCAAAGTTCATTTAAAAAGTACCTGCATCTTAAATACTGTAAGTTGCAAGGATATAGGCCATGTGGAGGAAGATGGGATTATAAAGGAAACCAGAGTGTCTTTGGGTTGGCATGGACAAAATGGGCCGAACAGCCTCCTTCTGTATTAATTTTGTAGACAGTACCCTGAGGAACTCTTGCAATGGTGCTGAGAGATGAAGTTGGCTATGAAGTCCCTCATGTTGGTTTATAATGCTTACTTTAAACCTTACAGAAAGAATAGCTAATTAGAATTCAAATAATTACTCAACCAAGTCTTTATCTTTAATTCCTTCAAATCAGACGGCATAGTTTTAACATAAGAACATAAGAAATAGGAGCAGGAGTAGGCCTCGAGCCTGCCCCACCATACAATAAGATCAGGGCTGATCTGACAGAGGTTGAGTTCCACTTAGCGCCTGCTCTCCATAATCCATAAGGAGCGTAGTAAATAAGGTAGATGAGCTTAGGGCATGGATTGCTGCTTGGGAGTGTGATGTGGTGGCCATTACAGAGACTTGGTTGTCTCAGGGACAGGACTGGGTACTTCAGGTGCCGGGATTCAGGTGCTTCAGGAGGGACAGCGTTGGGGGCAAAAGAGGAGGTGGTGTGGCACTGTTGATCAGGGAAGTGTCATGGCTGTAGAGAAGGTGGAAGACAGGGAGGGATTGTCTACGGAGTCTCTGTGGGTGGAAGTTAGGAACAGCAAAGGCTCGATAACTTTGCTGGGTGTATTCTATAGGCCGCCCAACAGCGACAGGGAACTTGAGGTGCAGATAGGGAAACAGATCCTAGACAGATGTAGAAATAACAGGGTTGTCGTGATGGGAGATTTCAATTTCCCAAACATCGACTGGAATATCCCAAGGGTAAGGAGTTTGGATGGTGTGGAGTTTGTTAGGTGTGTTCAGGAAGGTTTCCTGACATAGTACGTGGAAAAGCCTACGAGAGGAGAGGCTGTACTTGACCTGGTGCTTGCTAATGAGCCAGGGCAGGTGTCGGATCTCACGGTAGGTGAGCATCTTGGGAATGGAGATCATAATTCTATCTCTTTCAGGATAGCAATGGAAAGAGATAGGATCAGGCAGGCTAGGAAGGTGTACATCTGGAGTAAGGGAAAATATGAAAACATTAGGCAGGTAATTGGACGTATAAACTGGAAGGAGGTGTTCTTGGGGAAGAGTACAGAAAGGAAAGTGGCGGTTTTTCGAGGAATGTTTCTCTGGGGCACTGCAAGACAACGTTCCGAGGAGTCAAGGAGGTTCTGGTAGGACGTGAGAACCGTGGTGCACGAAGGTAGTGGTGAACCTAGTTAGGAAGAAAAAAAAGGTATATAAAAGGTTCAGAGGGCTAGGGGATGTTAGGGATCTAGAGGAGTATAAGGTGTGTAGAAGGGAACTTAAAAAGGAAATTAGGAGAGCCAGAAGGGGTCATGAGAAGGCCTTGGCAGGTAAGATGAAGGAGAATCCCAAGGCCTTCTACAAATATGTGAAAAGTAAAAGGATGAGAAGAGAAGGGATAGGGCCTATAAAAGGTGAAGGGGGAAAAGTCTGTGTGAATCCGAAAGAAATGGCAGAGGTGCTTAACGAGTACTTTGCCTCGGTATTCACAGTGGAAAGTGAACTAGGAGATTGCACTGCAGGTTGGAGGCATACAGAAAAGATTGAGTATGTGGATGTTAGGAAAGAGGATGTGTTAGACCTGTTAAATTCTATCAAGATAGACAAGTCGCCGGGACCGGATGGGATGTACCCCAGGTTATTGTGGGAGGTGAGGGAAGTGGTTGCAGAGTCCCTAGCGATGATCTTTGCGTCGTCCATGGAAACGGGAGAGGTTCCAGAGGATTGGAGGATTGCGGATGTGGTTCCTATCTTTAAGAAAGGGAACAGGGATAGTCCGGGAAATTACCGACCGGTGAGTTTGACTTCAGTGGTTGGTAAGCTGATGGAGAGGCTTCTGAGGGATAAGATATATGAACATTTGGAGAAGTTTGGACTGATTAGAAATAGTCAGCATGGTTTTGTCAAGGGCAGGTCATGCCTTACGAGCCTAGTTGAGTTCTTCGAAAATGTGACTGAACACATTGACGAAGGAAGGGTGGTGGACGTAGTGTACATGGACTTTAGTAAGGCATTTGATAAGGTCCCCCATGCAAGGCTTCTGGAGAATGTGAGAGGGCATGGGATCCAAGGGGCTTTGGCCTCGTGGATCCAGAACTGGCTTGCCGGCAGAAGGCAGAGAGTGGTTGTGGATGGGTCTTGTTCTGCATGGAGGTCGGTAACCAGTGGAGTGCCCCAGGGATCTGTTCTGGGACCCCTGCTGTTTGTCATTTTCATAAATGACCTGGATGAGGAAGTGGAGGGATGGGTTAGCAAGTTCGCCGACGATACAAAGGTCGGTGGTGTTGTGGATGGTCTGGAGGGATGCCAAAAGTTGCAGCGGGACATAGACAGGATGCAAGACTGGGCGGAGAAGTGGCAGATGGACTTCAACGCAGATAAATGTGTAGTGGTCCATTTTGGAAGGAATAATGGGATGAAGGAGTACAATATAAGGGGTAGGAGTCTTAGCTGTGTTGTAGAGCAGAAGGATCTCGGGGTCCAGGTTCATAGGACTCTTAAGTCGGCCTCACAGGCGGAGGAAGTGGTCAAGAAGGCATACAGTGTACTGGCCTTCATTAATCGAGGAATAGAGTTTAGGAGTCAGGAGGTAATGATGCAGCTCTGTAAGACTCTTGTCAGACCCCAGTTGGAGTATTGTGCGCAGTTCTGGTCGCCTCATTATAGGAAGGATGTAGAGGCTATTGAGAGAGTTCAGAGGAGATTTACAAGGATGCTGCCTGGATTGGGAGACAGGCCTTATGAAGATAGGTTGAGGGAGGTGGGACTCTTCTCACTGGAGCGATGTAGGTTGAGAGGTGACCTGATAGAGGTTTATAAAATGTTGAGAGGGATAGATAGGGTGGACTCTCAGAGACTATTTCCCCGAGCTGAAATGGTCACTTCGAGAGGACACAGATTTAAGGTGCAGGGAAGCAAATACAAAGGAGATGTCAGGGGTAGGTTTTTCACTCAGAGGGTGGTGAGTGAATGGAACCGACTGCCATCGGAGGTTGTTGAGGCAAACTCACTGGGGTCTTTTAAGAGACTTCTGGATGAGTATATGGAAAAGGATAGGATAGGGGGTTATAGATAGGACTGTGGATTGGTAGATGTGATCGGCGCAACTCGTGGGCCGAAGGGCCTATTTGTGCTGTATTGTTCTATGTTCTATGTAATCCTTAATCTCCTTATTGGTCAAAAATCTATTTATCTGTGACTTAAACACATTTAACGAGGTAGCCTCCACTGCTTCAATGAGCAGAGAATCCCAAAGATTCACTATTCTCTAGGAGAAGTTGTTCCTCCTCAACTCTGTTTTGAATTGATTCCCCCGTATTTTGAGGCTGTGTCCTCTAGTTCTTGTTTCTATTCGAAGTGGAAATAATCTCACTGCTTCTACCCTGTCTCGCCCCTTCATTATCTTATATGTCTCTATAAGATCTCCTCTCAGCCTTCTAAACTCCAATGAGTACAGGCCCAGTCTACTCAATCTCTCCTCACTTGTCCTTTGTACAAGCGAGGTCTGACAAATTTGATTGAGTTTTTGAGGAAGTGAGAAAAACGATTGACGAGAGAAGGGTTGTTGATGTTGTCCAGATGGACTTTAGTAAAGCATTTGACAAGGCCCCTTATGGTATATTGGTACAAAAGCACACAGAGTCAAGGATGAACTAGCTAGTTGGATTCAGAACTGGCTTGGCCACAGGATATGGAGATGCCAGCGCTGAACTGGGGTAAAAACTGTCTGTGCTGTCATATGCTCTGTCTGAGGCCAGAATTCTCCATTCAATTGACGAAGGAGCAAACCCCGAAAGCTTGCGAGTTTACAATCAAATAAATTCGTTGGACTTAAACCTGGTATTGTCAGACTTCTTACTGTGTTGACCACAGGAGACAGAGGGTAGTGGTGTAAGGGTGTTTTTCTGAATGAAGGTGTGCAACTAGTGGCACACCACAGGAATCTATGGTGGGGCAGTGTGATGGCATAGTGATTGGCACTACTGCCTCATAGCGCAGGGATCTGGATTTGATTCCCGGCTTGGGTCACTGTTTGTATGGGGTTTGCACGATCTCCCTGTATCTGTGTGGGTTTCATCTGGGTGTTCCTGTTTCCTCCCATACTCTGAAAGATGCGCTGGTTAGGTTCGCTGACCCAAACAGGCTCCAGAGTGTAGCAACTAGGGGAATTTCACAATAACTTCATTGCAGTGTTAATATAAGCCCTACTTGTGACTAATAAGTAAACTTTTACTTTTTACCTCTGTTGTTTGTAATACATATAAATGACTTAGAAGAAAACGTAACTGCTCTAATTAGCACGTTTGCAGATGATACTAAAATTAGTGGAGTTGTCGATCGTGATTAAGATTGTCAGAGAATACAGCAGGATATAGTTTGGCTGGAAAATCGGACAGAGAAATGGTAGATGAAATTTAATCTGGACAAATGCGAGGTGATGCACTTTGGTAGATCCAATTCAGGTGGGAGCTCTTAAATAAATGGCAGAACCATCAGGAGCATAGGCACACAAAGAGATCTGAGAGTACAGGTCCACACTTCCTTAAAAGTGGAAACACAGGTGGAGAAGTGGTGAAGAAAGCATATGTTGTGCTTGCCTTCATCGGACAGGACATCAAGTATAAAAGTTGGCAAATTATGTTACAGTTAGATAAAGTGTTGGTTAGGCTTCATTTGGAATACTGTGTCCAATTCTGGTTGCCACACTACCAGAAAGATATAGTGGCTTTGGAGGGAGTACAGAAAAGGTTTACCAGGATGTTGCCTGATATGGCAGTTTCATCATTACATCCTTACTTTGTTATTCTATACCTCTGGCAACAAAGGAGAGCATTCCGTATGCCATCGTCACAACCTTATCTGCTTATACTGCTACCTTTAGGGATTTGTGTATTTGCATGCCAAGATCTCTCACTTCATCTAGCCTTTGCAGTATATTCCTGTTTATTCACCTATGAGGAAAGATTGAATAAACTGAGATTGTTTTCTCTGGAAAGACAGAGACTGAGGGGAGACCTGGCTAGAAGTTTACAAAATTATGAGGGGCGTAGATAAGCTGAACACTTGGAAGCTTTTTCCCAGGGCAGAAATGTCAATCACAAGGGGGCACAAATTTAAGGTAATGGGGGAAAGGTTTAGTAGAGATGTGCAGGGGAAGTTTTTTTACACAGAGGGTGGGGGGGGCCTGGATGCACTGCCAAATGAGGTGGTTGAGACAGATACATATGTTAACAACATTCAAGGCTTATCTGGATAGGCACATAAACAAACAGGATCTAGAAGAATACAGGTGGCTAGTCCAGATAGCACAATGTGCTAGGCGCAGGCCAAAAGGCCTGTTCCTGTGCTGAACTTTCTTTGTTCTTTGTTCAGACGTGAAAACCTAAATGGCCTTTCAGTTTTACAATCATTCACTTATCCAATTAAATCACAGAAGTCATAATGGGAAATCAAAATCGAAGCAGGGGTTAAAGTGATGAACATGTGACCAGAAAATGAGGACAATGCCAAGTTTGGATTTTCAATTCAAATTTATCAGGTTATTTTCTCATCAGATCCTTCAGTTCTTTTAATATTCATATAGTGCAATAGCTCATCAAAAGCCTCCAAGCAATATTGCTAATCAGTCATATTCACAAAACCAAGATATATTTTACTTTGGCTTATGTTTCAAAAGTTTTAAACTCTAAAATATTATATGTTATAATACACAAATGAATCAGTCAATAAGGTATTGAATAGTACAAAAACAAAGAAAATTACAGTCTCAGACTTTTGTATCATTTTCCTGATGGAATTTCAAGAACAAGAACAGGTCCATCAGCCCTCCAAGCTTGTGCTGATCATTATACCCTAAGTAAACTGAAAAAATACCTTGTGCGTTTCCTCAGTCCAAATCCCTCTATTCACTCCCTGTTCATGTACCCATCCAGATGTTTCTTAAATATTTTCTGATGTACATCTACAGAAATTGGTGAGAATCATAGTGGACATGCTAAATTTCCTTAGCCATCTGAGAAAGTTGGTGTTGGTGGGCTTTCTTAACTATAGTTTTCTTAACTACCGCGTCAGTGTGGAAGGACCAGGACAGGTTGTTGGTAAATTGGACACCTAGAAACTTGAAGCTCTCGACAATTTCCACTTCATCCCCATTCATGTGAACAGGGGCATGTCCTCCACTACACTTCCTGAAGTCGATGACTATCTCCTTCTTACTGACATTGAGGGAGAGATTATTGTCATCGCACCAGTTGATCAGAATCTCTATCTCTTTCCTGTACTCCATCTCATCATTGTTTGAGATCTATCTGACCCACTATGATGGTGTGATCAGCAAATTTGAAAACAGAGATGGAGAGGAATTTGGCCACGCAGTCATAAGTGTATAAGGTGTATCGGTCACAGTGTTGCATGGCATTGGTGTTAAGGATAATTTTGGAGGAGGTGCCATCTATCCTAACTGATTTTGGTCAGTGGATTAGGAAGTGTAGGATCCAGTTGCAGAGGGAGGAGCCAAGTCCTAGGCTACGGAGTTTGCACATTGTTTTGTAGGAATAATGGTGTTGAAGGCTGAGCTGTAGTCAATAAATAGGAGCTTGACATAAGTACTCTTGTTCACAGTTGAATGCAGGGGCAGAGAAATGGTGTCTGTTTTGGACCTGTTGCAGCAATAGGTGAACTGTCATGGATCCAGGCAATGTGGGAGGCTGGAGCTGATCTGTGACGTGACTAGCTTTTCATAATAACGAAGGTCAGAGCCACTGGGAGGTAATCATTAAAGCATGCTGCCTGGCTTTTCTTTGCTACTAGGATGATGGTTGTCTTCTTGAAGCAGGTAGAGGGACTCAGGTTGTTGTAAGAAGAGGTTAAGAATGCCTGCAAATACCTCCACCAGCTGGCCTGGGCAGAATCTGAGTGTTCATCTGGGAGTTAACTTTCAAGAAGGCCAAACTGACGTCTGCAATTGTGGCCTCGATTACCAATTCTGCCAAGGCTTCTGGGTTAGAACATAGAACATTACAGCGCAGTGCAGGTCCTTCAGACCTTGATGTTGTACCAACCTGTGAAACCAATCTAAAGCCCATTTAACCTACACTATTCCAATATCATTCAAATGTTTATCCAATCACCATTTAAATGCTCTAAATGTTGGCGAGTCCACTACTGTTGCAGGCAGGGCATTCCAGCCTTTGCTACTCTCTGAATAAAGAACCTATCTCTAACATCTATCCTATTTCTGCCATCCCTCAATTTAAAGCCACGTTTTCCCTCATGTGAGCTATCCCCATCCGAGGAAACAGGCTCTCACTGTTCCCCCATCTAATCCTCTGACCATCTTATATGCCTCCATTAATTCACCTTTTAACCTTCTTCTAATGAAAAGAGCATCAAGTCCCTCAGTCTTTCCTCATAAGACCTTCCCATTATGCCAGGCAACATCCTGGTAAACTTCCTCTGCATCCTTTCCAATGCTTCCACATCCTTCCTATAATGCAACGACCAGAACTGTATGCAATACTCCAAGTGCAGCTGCACCAAAGTTTTGTGTAGCTGCAACATGACCTCATGGCTCCAAAACTCAATCTCTCTACCAATAAAACCTAACACAGTGTACACTTTCTTTACAACCTGGGTGCCAACTTTCAGGGATCTATGCAGATGGACACCGAGATCTCTCTGCTTAATCACACTACCAAGTGACTTACCATTAGCCTAGTACTCTGTATTCCTGTTATTCCTTCCAAAGTGAATCACTTCACACAGGTGGACACAGGTGAGGTCCCAGAGGACTGGAGAATAGCTAATGTTGTACCGTTGTTTAAAAAGGGTAGTAGGGATAACCCTTGAAATTATAGGCCGGTGAGTTTGACGTCAGCGGTAAGGAAGCTGTTGGAGGGGATTCTTAGAGATAGGATGTATGTGATCTGATTAGGGATACGCAGCATGAATTTGTTAAGGGGAGGTCGTGCCTTACGAATCTGGTAGAATTTTTTGAGGAGGTGATGAAAACGGTGGACGAAGGACGAGCCGTTGATGTTGTCTATGTGGATTTTAGTAAGGCATTTGACAAAGTCCCTCATGGGAGGTTAGTCGAGAAGGTCAAGGCTCATGGGATACAGGGACAGGTAGCTAGATGGATAAGTAACTGGCTTGGTAATAGGAGACAGAGAGTAATAGTGGAAGGGTGTTTCTCTAGCTGGAGGTCAGTCACTAGTGGTGTGCCGCAGGGCTCAGTACTGGGACCTCTTCTATTTGTAATATATATAAATGACTTGGAAGAGGGAGTAAGTGGAGTGATCAGCAAGTTTGCAGACGATACAGAGATGGCTGGACTTGCGGATAGTGAGGAGCATTGTCAGGCGATGCAGCAGGGCATAGATAGGCTGGTAGCTTGGGCAGATAGATGGCAGATGGAATTCAATCCTGATAAATGCGAGGTGATGCATTTTGGGAGAAAGAATGTTGGGGGGAGGTATATGATAAAGGGTAGACCTATTAAGAGTATAGAAATGCAGAGGGACCTTGGGGTGCAGGTGAACAAGTCTCTGAAGGTGGCAGAGCAAGTGGAGAAGGTTGTGAAGAAAGCATATAGTATGCTAGCCTTTATAGGAAGTGGTATAGAGTACAAGAGCTGGCCTTTAATGTTGCAGTTGTATAAAACATTGGTTAGACCTCATTTGGAATACTACATCCAGTTCTGGTCGCCTTACTACCGGAAGGACGTGGAGACTCTGGAGAGAGTGCAGAGGAGGATTACCAGGATGCTGCCTGGTATGGAAGGTCTGAGTTACGAGGAGAGATGAGGCAAATTGGGACTCTTTTCCTTAGAAAGACATAGACTTAGAGGAGATCTGATAGAGGTGTACAAGATTTTGAAGGGGATAGATAGAGTAAATAGGGTTAAACTTTTTCCTAGGATGGACTCAAATAGCACGAGGGGTCACGGGCTTAGGGTGAGGGAGATAAGGTATAATTTGGATGCTAGAGGGAGTTTTTTCACACAGAGGGTGGTGGGGGTATGGAATGCGCTGCCAAGTAAAGTGGTGGAGGCAGGTACTCTGGAGTTATTTAAGAAATACTTAGATGGGCACATGAACAGAATGGGAATGGAGGGGTATAGAAAACTGATTTAAAATAGGGATCATGAGCCTTGGGAGTCCCTGGGAAGTGTGTAAATAGATGATGATATTGATGTACTTGTTTTTATCCTACAGGTGCTTTGGTCCACCTTGTTGTCTAACTAGGGGCATACACGCGATGGGTCGTGAGAGGGCTGCTCTTGGATCTTTTTCGAGAGTATCCTAGTGCTTCACGTCGTTAGTGTACGCTTGACCTGGACCATTTGATGGGCAACACGACAGCTCAGTGACTATCGCTGTGCTGTGCAGATACATGGATTTGGGCCTGTGTCTGTGGGAGTTTGCGCATTCTCCCCGTGCTTGCGTGGGTTTTCTCCAGGAGCTCCGGTTTCCTCCCACATCCCAAAGATGTGCTCTTAGGCTAATTGGCAAAACAAATTCTCCCTAAATTGTCTCAAATTTGGTTTTTAATCCATAGATCTATAAACATGGACAGGGATCGCGGGTAGAGGTGGGAACA
This sequence comes from Sphyrna mokarran, assembly GCA_024679065.1. Taxonomy (NCBI): domain Eukaryota; kingdom Metazoa; phylum Chordata; class Chondrichthyes; order Carcharhiniformes; family Carcharhinidae; genus Sphyrna; species Sphyrna mokarran. The sequence goes on from JAGIQG010000005.1 coordinate 4,915,545, forward strand.
TCGGGGTGGCGGCGCGGGCTCGTTGGGCCGAAGAGCCTGTTTCCCGTGCTGTTTTGTTCTTTGTTCACACTTTTTCACATTAAACTTCATTTGCCACCTCTCAGCCCAGCTCTGCAGCTTATCTATGTCCCTCTATAACCTGCAACATCCTTCTGCATTGTCCAACTCCACCAACTTTAGTGTCATCTGCAAATTTACTAACCCATCCTTCTACACCTTCATCCAGATCATTTATAAAAATGACAAACAGCAGTGGTCCCAAAACAGATCTTTGCGAAACAACATTAGTAACTGAACTCCAGAATGAACATTTCCCATGAATCACCATCCTCTATCTTCTTGCAGCTAGCCAATTTCCAATCCAAACCGCTAAATCACCCTCAATGCCATGCCTCTGTATCTTCTGCAATAGCTTAGAACATAGAACATAGAACAGTACAGTGTAGTACAGGCCCTTTAGCCTTCGGTGTTGCGTCGACCAATGGAACCAATCTAATGACCCTCTAACCTAAACTATTCCCATGTTATCCATATGCCTATCCACTGACCACTTGAACGCTCTTAAAGTTGGCATGTCCACAACTGCTGCAGACAGGGCATTCCATGCCCTTACTACCCTCTGAGTAAAGATTACTGTGGGGAACCTCATCAAACGCTTTACTGAAATCCATGTACACCAATCAAATGCTTTCCCCTCATTCACCTCTCAAAAGGACGCGATAAGATTTGTGAGACATGACCTTCAGAAAACCGTGCTGACTATCCCTAACCAAACTATTCCTTTCTAGATGATTATAAATCCTACCTCTTATAATCCTTTCCAAAACTTTGCCCAAACAGAAAAAAGGCTTACTGGTCTATAATTACCAGGGTTGTCTCTACTCCCCTTCTTGAACAAGGGGACAATATTTGCTATTCTCCAGTCTTTTGGCACTATTCGTGTAGACAATGATGAACTAAAGATCAAAGCCAAAGGCTCTGCGATCTCCTCCCTAGTCTCCCAGAGAATCTAGGATAAATTGCATCCAGCCTGGGGGACTTATCTATTTTTATACTTTCCAGAATTGCTAACACCTCCATCATATGAACCTCAATCCTGACTAGTCTAATAGCCTATACCTCAGTATTTTCCTCAACAACATTGTCTTTTTCCTGTGTGAATACAGGCTGAAAGACATTGTCTCCCCGATCTCCTGCACAAGGTCAGGGTCATCCAAATTTAACACTTCAGAACTTCAAGCAAGCAATGCATCATCAACCACCTCAGTCCCAATATACAACAAGTTGATTGATTTAGCTACAAGTTGTAGCATCAAAAGTTAGCTTTTTTTAAAGAAAATTTTATATTTTATGCTATAATTACATTAAAGGTTTTACATAAATTCACGTTGTACTTTGCATTTATTTAGTAATTTTAAATAACCTCAGGACGTACAAAGCTCTGCAGCCAATTAAGTAAGTGTGTAGCATAGTTACTGTGGTAAAAAAACACGGCAGCCAATTTTCGAACAGCAAGCTCCCACAAAATAAGAGGTAGAGTGGTTTACCTGACTATATTATTTGAATCTGAGGAAAAATAATGCAAGTTCAGAGAGATGAATTAGGAGCAGCTGAACAAAATTTAACCAGAGGCAGACTCCATTTCAGACTGGGTGGAAAACTAGTGATGTACTCAGAGGTGTGCCATAGCATTTTAAATGGAGATAATTTTAAAATTTGAAGATGATTCTAAACTCTTGACAAGTAGAAACCAATGACATTGAGGAGGATAGACAGACAAATAACTGGGCGGATGAAATTTGTTTCTGAGAAAGATGAACAATGTTTTGTTAAGAACAAAGGCGATAACAAGTTAATAAATATTATGGTTTAATTTAAACATCCCAACTTCTTGTCTCTCAAACTCATCCATAAATAGAAACACATTTGATTTTAATTTCCCTTTTTCAGTAAGGTATATTTCCCAACCCCTCAGTTTTGATGTGATCCAATTTTGATTAATAATCCCACAACAAACTCAAGGTATTGTAAACGCGCTATCTACACACATCCAAACTCAAGAGGAGAGTCGCAACGTAGACTCCTTTTCACACGTACAAAAACGGGAGATAAAGAAAGATTTGCAGTCAAAGACCACAGGCTAAAGAATTTTTTACATGTGTCGACAATCAAAAATCCAATGATGTGTTCCTTCATAGACCAGTAGATTATAAAGTGATGCTGGACAATTCACTTTTCAAGGAGAGATGATTTACACAATGAGAAAGAATGCAGATATGAAGTAGTCTCATGGATGATGGTATAGAAGTTCAGTAGAAACAGTATATGTTTTTTATATTCATTCATGGGACACAGGCTGGTCAGTATTTATTGCCCATCTCTAGCTGCCTAAGGGCAGCTGTGCCAACCACATTGCTGAGGCTCTGGAATCACATATAGTCCAGAACAGGTAAGGACTGCCGATTTCCTTTTCTAAAGGACATTAGTGAACCAGATGGGTTTTTCTGACAATCAGCAATGATTTCATAATCATCAGTAGATTCTTAATTCTAGATTTTTTTTAATTTAAATTCAAATTCCACCTTCTGCCTTGAATGTGTGTATGCATGTGAGGGGGTTTGGCAGGGGTATCATTCAAACCTGCACAGAGTCCTTTTTCTGCGATGCTGCTTGATAAGTGGAAAGATGGCAGCCCAGCAAAACAGTATAACTGGCTGTCCCAACTCGACAGCCATGTCACCTAACCCCCACCACTCAACATTGGCTTTTGATAATGGATGTGTATTCCTTTGTCTGGGTTTCTGAGATTGTGAAAGTTTCAACCATTAAGAATTTGAAAGGAAGATACAGCAACCTTTGTCCTAGCAGCCTAAGAGACTCCGGTAAACAGATCTGGCTTATGAAATGCAGATGGTCTTTGTACCTTTCCCTTTGAATTTGGCCTTTGTGACTTGTGAGGTCATTAGCCAGTCTTCCGGGATAATGCAGTGTCAGTTTCTCTGAAACTGTCAAAAAGTTCACTTTGTTCAGATCACAGACGGACACAACTTTAGCCTTTTTAAAGTCTTTGTCCATTTTTTAATACTTCAGAAATTAGTTAGGATGATATCAACGTATTTTTATTTTAAAAAATAGCATGTGGTCTTAGCTCCATTACAGTAGAATTATAGAATAAGAGTGCTGGCATATATAGACACAAATATCTGAGCAGCAGAACAAGTTGAGCAAGCTGTTATAAAAGCATTTAATTTCATTGCCTTTATGAGTAGAAGAAGGTTTGAAGGCAAGCAAATTACACTAAGTCTTTATAAAACAAACAGTGATTAGATATTAACTGGAGTTCTAAGTTCAATTCTGGACACTATACTATGTTTCTTAATTCTTTCTTTGGCCCTCCTTTGCAAAATTTAATCTGCTCAAGGCCTTAGGCTTATCATTTTTTGGGCAACTTTAGGTTTTGTGAAGGGGAGGTCGTATCTCACTAACCTGATCAAGCTTTTCGAGGAAGAGACGAAGGTAACTGATGAAGGTAGGGGAATGGATGTTGTCTACATAGACTTCAGTAAGGCCTTTGACAAGGTTCCTTATGGCAGACTGGTGCAGAAGATGAAGTGAAATGGGATCAGAGGCGAGCTGGCAAGATGGATACAGAACTGGCTCAGTCAAAGAAGACAGAGGGTAGGGTGGAAGGGTGCGTTTCTGAATGGAGGGCTGTGACAAGTGGTGTTCCTTAGAGATCAGTGCTGGGACCTTTGCTGTCTGTTTATATATGTTTGTCACATATATAAGTGATTTGGAGGAAAATGTAACTGGATTGATTAGTAAGTTTGCAGAAACACAAAGGTTGATAGATTTGGGGATAGCAATGAGGACCATCAGAGGATACAGCAGAATACAGATCAGTTGGAGACTTGGACTGAGAGATGCCAGATGGTGATTAATCTGGACAAATGTGAGGTAATGCATTTTGGGAGATCTAATACAGGTAGGAAATATACAGTAAATGGCAGAACGCTTAACCCCAGAATTGATAGGCAAAGGGATCTCGGTGTACAGGTACAGGTACACAGGTCACTGAAAGTGGCAATGCAGGTGGAGAAGGTAGTCAAGAAGGCATACGGCATGCTTGCTTTCATCGGCCGGGGTACTGAGTTTAAAAATTGGCAAGTCATGTTGCAGCTTTATAGAACCTTCGTTAGGCCGCACTTGGAATATAGTGTTCAGTTCTGGTTGTCACACTACTTTGGAAAGGGTACAGGAAAGATTTACCAGGATGTTGCCTGGTATGGACGGTATTAGCTCTGAGGAAAGATTGGAGAAACCTGGTTTGTTCTTACTGGAGCGACGGAAGTTGAGGGGAGACCTGATAGAAATCTACAAGATTATGAGAGGCACAGACAGAGTGGATAGTCAGAAGCTTTTTCCCAAGGTGGAAGAGTGAATTACTAGGGGGCACAGGTTTAAGGTGCAAAGACCAAGGTTTAAGGGAGATGTACGAGGCAGTTTTTTTACATAGAGAGTAGTGGATGCCTGGAACTCGTTGCCAGGAGAAATAGTGGAAGCGGATATGGTCGTGACTTTTAAGGGGCACCATGACAAGTACATGAATAGCATCAGAACAGAGGGATACGGTCCCCAGAAGAGTAGGGAATTTTAGTTAAGTCGGGCAGCATGGACAATGCAGGCTTGGAGGGCCAAAGGGCCTGTACCTGCGCTGTAATTTTTTTTGTTCTTTGTTCTTTATTTGTCTCATTGTTAGCCACAGTTGGAACATTTTCTTTGCTGGATTTTTGTGCATTAAAGGGATTTTTTGCTCTAAACAGTGTATTTGTTATTTAAATGTTAACTATAATCTTTAACATAGCTTCCAAGCCCAACTTAATTTGCCTCTAATACTTGCATAGTTTTATAAGAACATAAAAAAGGAGCAGTAGTAGGTCATGTAGTCCTTTGAGCCTGTTCCACCATTCAATGAAATGATAACCAACCTTCTACTTCAGCACCATTTTAATTTGCTTAGATTAAAGACCCAAGTTTCTGATTTTTTCGTATTCATTCAAGGATCGTGGACTTCACTGGCCATGCCAGAATTTATTGCCCATCCCTAATAGCCTTTAGAAGGTGGTGACAGAAGCTGCCTTCTTGAACACTGCAATCCATATGGTATAGATACACTCACTGCGCTGTTAGAGAGTGAATTCCAGGAATTTGACCTGGTGACAGTAAAGTAACAGCAACGTACTCTAGGTCAGAATGATGAGTGGCTTGAAGAAGAACTGCATCATTTTCAAACTTCATGATCATGGTTTCCTAAGGACTCCTTTACAAAAAGTTTATTAGCCCTATTTCATGCACAATACTACATTTAAAATAGCCCTATCGCTAATCGGTTCTTCAAAGTGCTCGAGAAAACTTTCTTACATACATTCCAAGCATTTGCCTTCTGCAACATTAGCACCAGTTAGATTTATACAGTCTCTATGTATATTGAAATCCCCCTTGATTACTGTATTACTTTTGTTACATGTTCCTTTAATTTCCTGGTTCATACTGTGATTTATATTACTACTCCTGCTTGGTGGCCTATAAACAACTCTCAATGTTTTCTGCTTCTTGCTGTTTATAGTTTCAGTCAGACTGATGCAATGTCTAAATAAAGTCAAATGGGTCTGTCCGACCTGTCTCTGTTCTCTGTCCTCACCCTTTCATCTCCCTCCCCTCTGGTTTTCACTTTCAATCCCACAGACTCCATATTCAAAAGATCACCCTACACCATTTTTGTCAACTCCAGGATGATGCCATCATGAAACACACCAGTGGATACCGACATTTTAAATACATCTACAGGGCCCCTGCTATTTCAACACTGGTCTCCTTCAACATCCAAGGGAATACCCTGTCCAGTCCTGGGGATTTGCCTCAAGATAGCAAGCACCTCGTCCCCTTTAATCTGTATAGGTTCCATGACCTCCTTAATTGTTTGCCTTATTTCCGTAGATTCCATGGTAGAATTTAGGTTGAATGTGAGAAACTGGAGTCAGAAACAATTGTGCTGTATTGTGCAACAGTATTTGGGGAGGATTAAAATAAAGGGACAGGGGAATGGGAACCTAGCAAGGTCTCAGAGGATTTGATTTGATTATTATTGTCACAATTATTAGTACACAGTGAAAAGTAGCTATGGAGAAAGATCAACTCAACATAACATAGGTTAAGAGACTGAAACTTAGCATTGTTAGAGACCTTAAAAAAGTCAGAGTAGACTTTTAAAAGCATAGAATGAGAATAAAAAACAGAATTAAAGGAGTATGCTGGGCAAAGGGTGCAAGGAGGCGCCACGCTCTGGCACCATCTTGACTATCCTGAGGGAAAATAAAGGATAAAAACCAAAGACACTATTCAAAAAGTGACATAGAGTGAAAACAGGGAACCAGAGACCAGTAAGCCTAACATTGGTACTGGGAAGTTGCTACAGTCTATTATCAAAGGTTTCATAACTCGGCAGTGGAAATAATCATACAAAGTCAGCATGGATTTACAAAAGGGAAACCATGTTTGATGAATCTATTGGAAATTTTTGAGAATGTAACTAGTAGAGTTGAACGAGGAGAACTAATGGATGTGGTTTATTTAGACTTTCAGAGGTTTTCGACAAGATCTCACAAAACAGACTACTATGTAAAGTTAAGGCACATGAGATTGCAGGTAATGCCTTGAGATGGACAGAAAGTTGGTTAGCACATAGAAAGCAAGAGTTGGCATAAATGGGCCTTTTTCTGATTGACAGTCAGTGACTAGTGAGATACCGCACGGATCTATGTTAGGACCCCATCTGTTCACATTATATATTATTGATTGGGAAGAGAGAACTGAATGTATTTTCTCCAAATTTGCAGATGATACAAAGTTGGATGGAGAATGCAGAGATGCTTCAGCATCTTCAGACTGAGTGTCTGGGCATCTGCATGACAGATGCAGTGCAATGTGGATGAGCATGAGGTTATCCACTCTGGTAGCAATATTAGGATTATTGCTAGGATGACAGATTATTACTTGAATGGGTATAAATTGAAAGAGGTAAATACTCTTGGAGTCTTCGTGCATCAGTCACTGAAAGTAAGCACGTAGATACAGCACGCAGTAGAGAAGGCAAATGGGATATTGGTCTTTGTAGCAAGAGGATTTGAGCACAGGGACAGGGATGTTTTGCTGCAATTGTATGGAGCATTGATGAGGCCATACCTGGAGTTTTATGTACAGTTTTGGTATGCTTATACACAGTAATTTCAAAAAGTAACAATGGTGAGGGAGTCCAGAACTAGGGGTCATAGTTTGAGGATAAGTGGTAAACCTTTTAGAACTGAGGTGCGGAGGAATTTCTTCACCTAGGAGGATGGTGAATGTGTGGAATTCACTACCACAGAATGTAATTGAGGCCAAAACATTATCTGATTCCAACAGAATTTAGACATAGTTCTAAATGCTTAAAGGGATCAAGAGATATAGGAATGAAGAGGGAAATGAAGATATTGAATTTGATGATCAGCCATGATCATAATGAGTGGCAGAGCAAACTCAAAGGGCTGATTGACCTATTCCTGCTTCTAGTTTCTATATTTCTCCAATCTGGAGGAACTGTTCCAGAGTCTACAGAATCTTGAATGATGACTAACTGCTAATACTAATGGGTGGCTGGCACAATAACATAGTGATTAGCATTTCTGCCACACAGCGCCACAGATTTGGGTTCAATTCCAGCCTTCAGTAACTATCTGTGTGGAGTTTGCATTCTCCAGAGATAGGGCCTGAATGGGATTGTTGGTGGTGCAGACTCGATGGGCTGAATGGCCTTCTCCTACACTGCAGGGATTCTGCAATTTCTATGATTCTAGACAAGAAGGATGGTGGGGGTGTCCAGAACCAGAGACCACAGTGTAAGGATAACAGGTAAAACTTTTAGGACTGAGATGGAGGAACTTCTTCAACTAGCAAGTGGTAAGCCTGTGGAATTTACTGCTACAGACAACAGTGTTTTCATGAGGTTAGATACAGATCTTGGGATAAAAGGAATCTAAAGATATGGGGCGAAAGTGGAATCAGGCTATTGAGTTGGGTCAGCCATGATTATAATGAATAGTGGAACAGGCTCGAAGGGCGAAATGGCCTCTCGTGCTCCTTGTTTCTATGTATACCGTTCAGGATTCTTGCTTGCCTTCAAAATTAAGGTGTCCATCCAACTTGCCTCAAATGAATGGTTATACATACCAATTAAAGGATTTATTAGAAAGTCTTCAAATTATTTATAAAGTTCACATTCAAAACCATCAAGCCCCAAAGCCTTGCCAGATTAAAGCTTCCTCAGTGCAACATCCACTTCCCCTTTAGAATCAGGAGCTTTCAGGGTTGACCTTCCATCATTAGAAATGATTAGTAGTTTGAAACAAAAAGTATCCCAAACTGGTCCATTTTGTAAAGATTGGTATGAAAGTCTTTAAATGTCTTATTAATAGCCTCTGTCTTAATCATCCTATTACCCTTTCAGTCTAGCACAGAGAATCGCTCTAGAGTCTGCTTTCTTCCTAATAAAGAAAACCAGGTATCTACTTGGTTTGTTTCCAAATTCATACAGTTTTTGTTTGGCAAACATTAAATCCTCTCAGCACGCTGAGTTAACAAGGAGTCCAGTGCCGTATGGATTGCATTAATTTCTTTCAGCATCAAGTGATTAGGATTCTTGCCATACTCCCTCTCTGATTCAGCCAATTTGACTTCCAGCTGGCACTGTCATTCCAGCAATTCATGCTTCTTACTGGACCCATATGAGACGACCAGACCCTCAGTGAAAACCTTACAGGTTTCCCACAGGAATGATGGACTATGACCTCAGAGAATTGGCTTGAAGAGAAAGGATCAAATTTGGCCTTAAAATATAAGATAATATTATGATCCCTGAGTAGAGATGCAACAAATCTCCAAGAGCTAAACAAAAGGTAGGGACCCTTAAATAAAAGCTCCAAAAAAACTGGAGAGCGATCAGAGGTCAGAATACTACCTACAAAGCAGGAAGCCACTGAATATAGGGTTATCTTTGGAATGTACAATCCAAAATGCTTATGTTAGAAGAAAGTACCATGAAAATGTTATGGAAGGCACTCTGACACCAGCCAAGGTTTTGAAATCCTCCAGCATAGAAAAGAAAAATAACACAAAGTTGAAATTTTAATAAAAGATTGACTTGGTTACAGTGTATTAAAAAGTGAATTACAATTCTGTCCATGCAATAAAGAACTGAATTCTCATTTGCATATAATCATTTTCAGATAAACTAAAAATTAGGAAACCAGAAGCTCATTCGTGTTTTTTTTATATTCTGAGATTATTCAGATTTTACCATTATGTCCATAAAATTAAAATTATCTTTGTGAAGAAAATTAAAACGAATAATTAAATCTCATACATCATGGCTGCAGAACTCCATAACTGTTAGAACTGTATAAGATTTAAAATGATCTATGATCAGCATTCTATTAATTATTTTGCTTTGATGCATTAAGATTATAAGCAGCATACTCAGAAACATAGAACTTCCTACTCCCCTCACACCCCTAACTCCATGCAGGTGAGTGCCCAGCAGAGGCAAAGTCATTTTTTTTAGGTGCAATTAACTACCAGCAGCTTTAAATGATACAAGCCTCTGACACAGAGTAAGCATCTTCCACATTTTTACTCCCTCAGGAGGGAGCATTTTACCTTAACACCTTCGCTTTGATCAACAACGCATCACTTTGGGAATCACAGGCATAAATTAACACCTTTCCCTATCACACATTCATTGCAAGTCACAGGACCATCCTAAATGGAATTCCCTAAATTGACAAAACATGCAGATCTCAAAATGTACCAATATCATTTATACATCAATGCCAAGAATCAATCAACTGCAATTCTACTAACAGCATTCCCCACAGCTCTGCTTCTGCAGCAAATGCATGGCATCCTTCCTGTTTACATGTCCACTTGTTTAAGCAGTAAAATGAGTTTGATGCATTATGTACATCTGCACATCTTCATGCTACAGATGCTAAAATTCTGTTGGTGCAAATGAATCTGACATGCCAGTACAAATATACAAATAATAACACATTAGACTGCAGCAGATTAAATTTATTATTTGCACTGATGAAACTGGGAGCATAGTGAGGACTGCAGTAGCAATTCATATTCTATGAAAGATGAGAATTTCCAATTCTCGCTGAAGCAAGCTAAAAATAGACACTGCATCAAAACACAACATTTGCTCTCACAGGATTTCAAATTTCTACAAACATTTTAGCAAAATGTAGACAGTTTCAGTTACCATATCAACAAAAGGTTTAAGACTCACAGCAACTGAATTCTCCACATGGTCCAGCTCCAAAACATGGCTCCCGAAAGGTTATCTTTATGACCAAAATACTTCCAGTAAAAATTAACTTGGAATACTGTTTCATTGTATTGTATAATATTAAATTGTTAATAAAAGAAAAATTCCATAAGAAATTTATTCAGAAAATTGTTAATCCCTCCATTGCTGGATACACAGACAGTCGACTAACGTATCAGCACCAGCCTCTTCCATTCTAAAGGAAAAATACAACAATGTTGCTGTGTAAACATCACCAAGACCTCCCCAATAGCAATACGTAAACCAAGAGGTAAAATACGTGAGAGCAGCAGGCAGGAAAGCAAGGAGGAAGCACGAGCGGGGGGAGACGAAAGAGAGAGAGAGAGAGAGAGGGGGGGGGCGGGATTGACAGAGAGGGAATTGAGAGAGGAGGAGGATTGACAGAGGAGGAGGATTGACAGACAGAGGAGGATTGGGGGAGAAAGAGAGGAGGATTGAGAGAAGAGGATTGAGCAAACAAGGAGGATTGAGAAAAAGAATGGAACTGAGAGAAAGGAATTGAGAAAGAGAAGGGGATTTGAAAGAGAGAGAGAAAGGGATGGAGAGAGACATAGGGATCAAGAGATAGTAAGAGATCAACATAGAGAAAGGGATCAAGAGAGAGAGAAAGGGATTGAGCGAGAGAGAGAGAAGGGATTTGAGAGAGAGATTAAAGAGGAACGAGGGTAAGAGAAAAGGGAACGAGGGCAAGAGAAAGAAATGAGGGCAAAAGAGGAGTGAGGGCACTGAGAGAGAAGGGGAGTGAGAGCAAGAAAAAGAGAAAAGTGAAGCAAGGGCAAGAGAGAGAAAAGGGGAGCGAGAACAAGTGAGAGAGACAGAGAGAGAGAGAGAGAAGGGGAGTGAAGGGTAGAGAGAGAAGGGAAGTGTGGGCAAGAGAGAGAGAAAGAGAGAAGTGAGGACAAGAGGGAGAGAAGGGGAGCGAGAGAGAGAAAGAGAAAGGAGCGAGAAAAGAAAAAGAGGAGTGAGGGCGAGAGGCAGAGAGCAGGGATGTGAGGGCAAGAGATAGAGAGAAAGGGAGCAAGGGCAAGAGAAAGAGAGAGAAGGGAAATGAGGGCAAGAAAGAAAAAAGGGGGTGAGGGCAAGAGAGAGCAAGAGAGGGGGGGCAAAGGGTAGAGAGAGGAGGGGGGCAAGGGGTAGAGAGAGAAGGGGAGTGAGTGGTATAGAGAGAAAAAGAGGAGCAAAGGTTATATAGAGAGAGAGAGAGAGGACAAGTGGTATATATAGAGAGAGAGAAAACTGGCACAAAGGCAAGAGAAAGAAGAGTGAGGGCAACAGAGAGAGTGAGGGCAAAAGAGAAAGGGAGAGAAGGAGCTTGAGGGCAAGAAGAGAGGAGTGAGGGCCAGAAAGTGTGAAAGAGACAGTGAGTGAGGGCGAGAGATAAAAGATGAGTGAGAACAAGACAGAGAAAAGGGGAGCAAAGAGAGAGAAAGGAGCAAGAACAAGACAGAAAGGGAGCGAGGAGTAGAGAGAGAAACAGAAGGGGAGTAAGGGGTAGAGACAGAGAACAGGAGTGAGGGTCAGAAACAGAGAGAAAGAAAGGAGAAAAACGAGACAGAGAGAGAGAGAGAAGGGGAGCAAAGGATAAAAATAAAGAGCACAATAGAAAGGGGATGAGAGAGGGTGAAGGAAGACCAAGGGAGGCAGAGTGAAAGAGGGCAAAAAAAGAATGAGAGAGGGCAAAGGAAGACTGAGAGAAGGCAAAAGAGAAGTGAAAGGAGCAAAGGGGCAGCGAGAGGGCAAAGGGGGAATGAAAGGAGCAAAGGGGAAGTGAGAGAGAGCAAAGAGGGAATGAGAGAGGGCAAAGGGGAACGAGAGGGGGCAAAGGGGAAACACAAGGAGCAAAGGGTAAACAAAAGGAGCAAAGGGGAAGCAAAAGAAGGCAAAGGGCAAAGGGGGAGGGAGAGAGGGCAAAGTGGGAGGGATAGAGCAAGGGGGAAGGAGGGAGAGAGGGCAAAGGGGGAGGGAGTGAGGGAAAGGGGGAGCTAGAGAGGGCAAAGAGAGAGCAAGAGAAAGGGTAAAGTGGGAGTAAGAGAGGGCAAAGGGAGAGGGAGAGAGGACAAAGGAGAAGACAGAGAGGGAGGGAGAGAAGGCAAAGGGGGCGGGAGGAAGCAACGGGGAGGGAGAGAGGGGAAAAGGGAGAGAGGGGACAAAGGGAAGGGAAAGGGGGCAAAGTGGGAGGGAGAGTGGGCAAATGGGCAGGGAGAGAGAGAGCAAGGGGGAAGGTGAGAGGGAAAAGGGGGGAGGGGAGAGAGAGAGAGAGAGAAAATAAAGGGGAAGGGAAAGAGGGAAAAGAGAAGGGAGAGAGGACAAAAGGGGAGGGAGAGAGGACAAAGGGAGAGGGAGAGAGGGCAAAAGGGAGGGACAGAGGACAAAAGGGAAGGGAGATAGCACAAAAGGGGACGGAGAATGGGTAAAGGGGGAGGGAGAGAGGGCAAAGAGGTAGGACGACAAAGGGGGAGGGAGAGAGGCAAAAGGGGAGGGCAGGGGTCAAAGGAGAAGGGTGAGAAGTCAAAGAGGAAGGGGAGAAGTCAAAGAAGGAGGGAGAGGGGTCAAGGGGAAGAGAAATGGGGCAAAGGGGGAAGGAGAGAGGGCAATGGAAGAGGGAGAGGTGGCAAAGGGGAGGGAGTAGGGGTGTAGAGGAGGGAGCCAGGGCAAATGGGGGTGACAGAAGGGGGGGAACATGAGGAAAGGGGAACAAGAGAAAGGGGAAGCAAGAGAAAGGGGGGTGCAAGAGAAGGGGAACAAGACAAAGGAGGAACCAAGAGAAAGGGGGAACAGAGAGAAATGGAGGAGTGAGAGAAAGGGGGTGAGAGAAGGGGGGGTAAATGAAAGGGAGAGCGAGAGAAAGGGGTAAATGAAAGGGACAGCGAGAGAAAGGGGAGAGCAAGAAAGGGTGAGCAAGAAAAGGCAAAGGGGAACAAGAGAGGGCAAAGGAAAATGAGAGAGGGCAAAGGGGGGCAAGAGAGGGCAAAGCAGGAAGGAGAGAGCAAGGGGGAGGAGCGAGAGCAAGGGGGAGGAGCGAGAACAAGGGGGAGAAGCGAGGGCAAAGGAGAAAGGAGAGAGGACAAAGGGGAGGGTGAGTGGGCAAAGGGAAAGCGAGAGAGGGCAAAGTGGGAAGCAGAGAGGACAAGGAGGGAGCGGGAGAGCGCAAAAGGGGAGGGAGATAAAGCAAAGGAGAGGAAGAGCAGGCAAAAGGGGAAGGTGAGAAGGCAAAAGAGGAGGGAAAGTGGCAAAGAGAAAGCAAGAGAGGACAAATGGGAAGGGACAGAGGACAAAGAGGGAGCGAGAGAGGGCAAAGAGAGAGCGAGAAGGACAAAGGAAAGCAAGAAAGGGCAAGGGGGAGAGAGAGGACAAAGGGGGAGCGAGAGGGGCAAAGGGGGAGGGAGAGAAAACAACGGAGAGGGAGAGAAAGCAAAGGGGAGGGATAGAGGGCAAAGGGAAAGCAAAAGAGGGCAAAGGGGGAAGCAGAGAGGGCAAGGAGGGAGCGAGACAGGGCAAAAGGGGAGGGAGAGAAGGCAAAGGGGGAAGGAGACAGGACAAAGATCCCTGGAGTGCCCCAGGGATCTGTTCTAGGACCCTTGCTGTTTGTCATTTTCATAAATGACCTGGATGAGGAAGTGGAGGGATGGGTGAGTAAGTTCGCCGATGACACGAAGGTCGGTGGTGTTGTGGATGGTCTGGAGGGATGTCAGAAGTTGCAGCATGGCATCGACAGGATGCAAGACTGGGCGGAGAAGTGGCAGATGGACTTCAATGCGGATAAATGTGTTGTGGTCCATTTTGGCAGATCCAACGGGATGAATGAGTACACTATCAAAGGTAGGAGTTTTAGCTGTGTGGAAGAGCAGAGGGATCTTGGGGTCTGGGTCCATAAGACTCTCAAATCAACCTCCCAGGTGGAGGATGTGGTTAAGAAAGCTTACGGTGTACTGGCCTTCATTCATCGAGGGATTGAGTTCAGGAGTCAGGATGTAATGCTGCAGCTTTATAGGACCCTTGTCAGACCACACTTGGAGTACTGTGCGCAGTTCTGGTCGCCTCACTATAGGAAGGACGTGGAAGCTATTGAAAGGGTGCAGAGGAGATTTACAAGGATGTTGCCTGGATTGGGAGGCATGCCTTATGAATACAGGTTGAGGGAGCTGGGACTGTTCTCCCTGGAGAGACGAAGGTTGAGAGGCGACCTGATAGAGGTTTACAAGATGTTGAGAGGAATAGATAGGGTGGACTCTCAGAGACTATGTCCCAGGGCTGAAATGGTCGCGACGAGAGGGCACAGATTTAAGGTGCAGGGAAGCAAGTACAGAGGGGATGCTAGGGGAAAGTTTTTTCACTCAGAGGGTGGTGAGTGAATGGAATCGGCTGCCGTCGGTGGTGGTCGAGGCGAACTCGCTGGGGTCTTTGAAAAGACTTCTGGATGAGTATATGGGATCCAATGGGATTGGGGGTTATAAATAGGTCTATGGCTGGGTAGGTTTTGATGTGTTCAGCACAACTTGTGGGCCGAAGGGCCTGTTTGTGCTGTAGTGTTCTATGTTCTATGTTCTAAAGGGGGAGGGAGAGAGGGCAAAGGGGTGGAGTGAGGGCAAAGGGGGAATGAGGGCAAAGGGGGAGGGAGAGTGGGCAGGGGGAGGGAGAGTGGGCAAAGGGGGAGGGAGAGAGGACAAAGAGGAAGGGAATGGAGGCAAAGGGGAAGAGAACAGAGGCAAAGGGGGAGGACGCTGGGGCAAAAGGAAAGGGAATGGGACAAAAGAAGAGCGAATCAAAGGCAGTGGGAGCGGGGGCAAAGGGGGAGGGAGTGGGCAAAAGGGGGAGGGAGCGGGGCAAAGGGGGAGGGAGCGGGGGAAGGGGGAGTACACTGGGGCAAAGGAGAAGGGAACAGGGAAAAGATGGAGGGAGCAGGAGCAAAGGGGGAGTAAGTGGGAGCAAAGGGGAGCAAGCGGGGGCAAAGGGGGGGTGAGGGAAAGAGGGGACACAAGAGAAAGAGGGAGGAACAGCAAGGGGAGAGCAAAATGGGGAGTGAAAGAAAGGGGAAGAGAAAGGACGAGCAAGAGAAAGGGGGAATGGGAGAAAGGGGAAGCACGAGAAAGGGGGAGCAGAAGAAAGGGGGAGCAGGAGAAAGGGGAGCAAGAGAAAGGGTAGAGAACCAGAGAAAGGGGGAGACAGAGAAAGAGGAAACGAGAGAGAAGGAAGCAAGAGAAAGGAGGGAAATGAGAGAAGGGGGGAGCGAGAGAAAAGGGGAGTGAGAGAAAAAGGAGGGTGAGCGAAAGAGAGGAGTGAGACAAAGGAGGGAGCAAAAAAAGAGTGAGAAAAGCAGGGGGAGTAAGAGAAAAGAGGGTTTGAAAGAAAGGGGGAATGAAAGCAAGGAGGAACGAAAGCAAGAACAAATGAAAGCAAGTGGGGGACAGGAGAAAGTGAGGAACAAGTGAGAAAGCGGGAATGAGAAAGCAAGGTGGAGTGAGACAGAAAGAGGGAGGGAGAGAGAAAGGGGGAGCAAGAGAGAAAGGAGAAGCAAGAGAAAAAGAGGGAGCGAGAGAAAAAGGAAGCATGAGAGAGAAAAGGGGGGACGAGAGAGAGGGGGCACGAGAGAGAGAAAGGGGGAGGGAGAGAAGGGAGAAACGAGAGAAAGGGAGGAGAAAGAAAGAAGGAACCGGAGAGAGAGAGAGAGATGTATACAAGAGAGAAAGGGGAAGCGAGCGAGAAAAGAGAGAGCAAGTGAAAGGGGCAGTTAAAAAGGGGGAAGCAAGAGAAATGGGGAGCGAAAGTGAGAGCGAGAGAGAAGGAGGGATTGAGACAGAAAGGGGGAGTGCGAGAGAGAAAAAGGGGAAATGAATGAGAAAGGGGGAACAACCGCAAAAAACGGGAGGAGCGTAAAAGGGCAAGAGAAAGGAGGGGAGAGCTAGAAAGAAGGGAGTGAGAGAGAAGGGGGAAGCAAGCGAGAAAGGGGATAGCGAGTGAGAAAAGGGGGGATGAGCAAGAAAAAGGGGAGCAAGTGAGAAAAGGAGGAGCAATCAAAAAGGAGAGCAAGAGAGAAAGGGGAAGCGAGAAAGGAGGAGTGAGAAAGGAGGGAATTGAGAGAGAAAGGGGGAAAGAGAAAGGGGGGTGCGAGAAAGAGAGAGAGAGAAAGGGGTAGTGAATGAGAAAGGGGGAGCAAGCTCAGAAAGGGGGAGCGTGAAAGGGCAAGAGGAAAGTGGGGAGAGCGAGAAAGGAGGGAGTGAGAGAGAAAGGGGAAGCAAGCGAGAAAGGAGGGACGAGCAACAAAAGAGGGAGCAAGTGAGAAATGGGGGAGCAATCAAAAAGGAGAGCAAAAAAGAAGAGAAAGGGGGAGCGAGAAAAAGTGGGAGCAAGAGAGAAAGAGAAGCAAGAGAGAAAGGGGCCTGAGAAAGGGGCAGCGAGAGAGGAAGGGGGGGATTGAGAGACAAAGGGGAGAAAGAAAGAGGGTGCGAGAGAGAGAAAGGGGGAGTGAATAAGAAAGGGGGACCAAGCGCAAAAAGGGGGAGGAAGCGTGAAAGGGCAAGAGAAAAGAGGGGAGAGCAAGAAAGGAGGGAGTGAGAGAAAGGAGAAGCAAGCGAGAAAGGGGATAATGAAAAAAGGGGGGCCTAGCAAGAAAAGGGGGAGCAATCAAAAAGGGGAGCAAAAAAGGGGGAGCAAGAGAGAAAAGGGGAGTGAAAAAGGGGGAACAAGAGAGAAAAGGGGGAGCAAGAGAGAAGGGGAGGGATGAGCGAGAAAGGGGGAGCAGGCAAGAAGAGGGAGCAAGCAAGAAAAGGGGAGCAAACAAGGGGGGAGCAAGAGAGAAAGGGGGAGCAGAGGGAGCAAGAAAGGGGGAACAAGAGACAAAGGGGGAGCAAGAGAGTGAGAGGGGAATGAGAAAAGAAGAAGTGAAAAACAGCAAAAGTAAAGGATCAGTAAGACAGAAAGGAGGGGAAGAGAAAAAGGGAGAACGAGAGAGAAACAGAGGAGCGAGAGAGAAGGGAGGAGCAAGAAAGAAAGGAGGAGTGAGAGAGAAAGGGGGATGAGAGAGAAAGAGGGGAGCAAGAGAGAAAGGAGGGAACGAGAGACAAGGATGGGTTGAGAGAGAAGGGTGGGTGAGAGACAAGGGGAAGCGAGAGGCGGGGGGAGCAACAGACAAGGGGGGAAGTGAGAGACAGGGGGGAGGAGGCAAGAGACAAGGGGGGAGCCAAAGACAAGGGGGGAGCCAGAGACCAGAGGCAGTGAGGCACAAATTGGCAGCAAGAAACAAGGGGTGAGCGAGAGACAAGAGGGAGCGAGAGACAAGGGGGGAGCGAGAGAGATCTGGGAGTGAGAAAAGTTGGGGTGAGAAAGGGAGGGATAAGAGAGAAAGTGGGCGAGAGAGGAGATTGCCCATGGGACAGAGAGAAGGAAAGTGATGGTGAGAGAGAGAGAGAGAAGGGGTGCAATAGTGAAAGGCAAGAGCAAAAAGTAAATCCAGATAGTATGCCTTAATGATCAGTGCTCAGTGGCTCTGACATCCATCATTATGAAGTGTTTTGAAAAGTTAGTCAAAAGTTAGTTAGGCACAAAACAATTCTGGCCTCCCAGACTGCCTGGATCCAATACAGTTCATCTATCGCCACAACAAGTCCACAGCAGATGCCATTGCCCTGACCCTACTCAACACTGGAACACCTGGATAACAAAGACATCCTATGTTGGATTCCCATTTAGTGACTACAGATCAGTCCAACAAAACTCAGTGCCAAACCCCATGGCCAAGGGCTCAGTTCCTCCCTCTGCAAGTGGTCCTAGACTTCCTAACCCACAGACTCCAGCAGTAAAAATAGACAATACCTCCTCCACAATTATCCTCAAGTGCCCCACAAGGCTGTATCCTCAGCCCCTCCTTATACAACCATGATTGTGTGACTAAATTGCTCTCCAATTCAGTTTTCAAGTTTGCTAATGACACTACCGTAATGAGTCAGATCTCAAACTGGTGAAATGGCGTACAGGAAAGAGCTAGAGAATCTGATAAACTAATACGATGACAATAATCTCTCCCTCAATGTCAGCAAAATGAAGGAGATAGTCATCAGTTTCAGGAAGTTAATGAAGACATGCCCCTGTCTACATCCACAAAGATGAAGCGGAAATGGTCAAGAGCTTCAAGTTTCTGGGCATCTAGATCACCAACCTGTCCTGGTCCCTCCATGCAGATGCTATAGTTAAGAAAGCCCACCAATGCCCCATCTTCCTCAGGAGGCTAAGGAAGGACGGCAGATCCAATATGACTCTCATCATGCATTACAGATGCACCATGGAAGGCATTCTTTCTGATCGTATCACAGCTTGGTTGCTCTGACCAAGACATCAAGAAACTACAAAAGGGGGTAAACAAAGCCCAGTCCATCACAGAAACCAGCCTTCCATCCTTTGACTCCATCAACACTTCCTGCTGCCTCGGAAAAGCAGCCAGCATAGTCAAGGACCCCATGTAACTTGGACATACTTCTTTGACCTTTTTTCATCAGGGAAGAGATACGAAAGTCTGAGGACACGTATCAACCAACTTAGCAGGCATTTGAATGGACCTACCTCATGTTAATTTGATCTTTCTCTACATTTATGGATGTTTATGGATGAAAGGGGAATGGTTTAGGTTAGAGGGTCACTGCTTGTTCCTAATTGGTCGGCGCAACATCGAAGGCCAAAGGGCCTGTTCTGCGCTGTAATGTTCTATGTTCTATGTTCTATCCTTGCTGTGGCTGTAACACTACACTCAGCAATCTCTCCTTCTCTATATATGGTGTGCTTTGTCTGTATAGTGCATAAGAAACGATACTTTTCACTGTAAACTAATACGTGACAATAAAAAATATAATAAATTCCTAATCAGACTACAATTTTCCATGTGACTACTATTTCTATTCTACATAATTGTTTCCAGAAGTTTCACATAGTGACAAGGAACATTTGCTTTTTATAGAGGCTTCAAGTTTCTCGGTGTCCATATCATCAACAACTTATCCTGGTCCCTCCATGCAGACGCTATAGTTAAGAAAGCCTCCATTTCCTCAGGAGGCTAAGAAGACAGGATATATTAACGTTTATTGACACAAAAGTACAGTCAAACAAAACCATGAAAGATTTTTATATTTGGAGAATTTCAGTTCAAAGAGATATTTAAATCATACAGTCATGGATTAGTAAATTTGCAGATGACACTAAAGTCGGTGGAGTGGTAGATAGTGAAGAGGGGTGTTATAGTTTGCAGAGGGACTTGGACAAGTTGCAGAGCTGGGCCGAGAGGTGGCAAATGGAGTTTAATGTGGAAAAGTGTGAGGTAATGCACTTTGGCAGAAATAATAAATGTGTAGAGTATAGGGCAAATGGTAGGATTCTTAGTAGTCTTGATGAACAGAGGGATCTTGGTGTGTATGTGCATAGATCCCTGAAAGTAGGCAGTCAAGTCGAGAAGGTTGTTAAGAAGGCATATGGAGTCTTAGCTTTTATTGGTAGGGGGATTGAATTTCGGAGCCGCAACGTCATGTTGCAACTGTACAAAACTCTAGTGCGGCCGCACTTGGAGTATTGTGTGCAGTTCTGGTCCCCACATTATAAGAAAGATGTGGAGGCATTGGAGAGGGTACAGAGGAGGTTTACCAGGATGTTGCCTGGTATGGAGGGCAGGTCTTATGAAGAGAGGCTGAGGGATTTGAGGTTGTTTTCGTTAGAAAGGAGGCGGCTAAGAGGGGACCTAATCGAAACATATAAGATGATTAGAGGTTTAGATAGGGTGGACAGTGATAGCCTTTTTCTAGGATGGAGAAAGCTAGCACGAGGGGACACAGCTTTAAATTAAGGGGTGATAGTTATAGGACGGATATCAGAGGTAGGTTCTTTACCCAAAGGGTGGTTCGGGAGTGGAATGCCCTGCCTGCAGCAGTTGTAGATGCGCCAAGTTTGGTGGCGTTTAAGAGGTTAGTTGATAAGTATATGGAAGAGAAGGGAATGGTTTAGTTTGGAGGGGCATTGCTTTTTATATTGGTCGGCGCAACATCGAAGGCCGTAGGGCCTGTTCTGTGCTGTAATGTTCTATGTTCTATAGAGGTTTACAGCACGGAAACAAGCCTTTCTGCCCATATTGTCCATACCACCCCTTTCTTTTATGCCCCAAGCCAGTCCCAATTGCCCACATTTGGCCCATCCCTCACTATCCATCCTATCCATTTAACTGTTTAAATGCTTTTTAAAAGACAAAACTGTATCCGCCTCTACTACTGCTTCTGGCAGTTTGTTCCAAGCACACACCACCCTCTGTATGGAAAAAAATATTTCTGTATCTCTCCTCTCTCGCCTTAAATCTATCTCTTCTAGTTGAAGGCTCCCCTATCTTTGGGAAAAGATATTGACTATCAAGCTGATCTGTACCTCTCGTTATTTTATAGATCTCTATGAGATCATCCCTCAGTCTTCTACACTCCAGAGAAAAAAGTCCCAGTCTATGATAAATCTCCTGGGCCTGATGGCATTTATCCCAGGCTGCTTAGGGAGGTGCGAGATGAAATTGCTGGGCCTCTGATGCAAATCTTTGTCTCTTCTTTGGACACAGGTGAGATCCCAGAGGACTGGAGAATAGCTAATGTTGTACTGTTGTTTAAAAAGGGTAGTAGAGATAACTCTGGAAATTATAGGCCGGTGAGTTTGACGTCAACGGTAGGGAAGCTGTTGGAGGGGACTCTTAGAGATAGGATGTATAGGCACTTAGAGCGTTGCGATCTGATTAGAGATACGCATCATGGCTTTGTTAAAGGGAGGTCGTGCCTTACAAATCTGGTAGAATTTTTTGAGCACGTGACGAAAACGGTCGATGAAGGGCAAGCCGTTGATGTAGTCTATATGGATTTCAGTAAGGCGTTTGAAAAGTCCCTCATGGCAGGTTAGTTGAAAAGGTCAAGGTTCATGGGATACAAGGTCAGGTAGCTAGATGGATAAGTAACTGGCTTGGTAATAGGAGACACAGAGTAATAGTGGAAGGGTGTTTTTCTAGCTGGACGTCGGTCACTAGTGGTGTGCCGCAGGGCTCGGTACTGGGACCTCTTCTATTTGTTATATAAATGACTTAGAAGAGGAATAAGCAGAGATATCAGCAAGTTTGCAGATGATACAAAGATGGCTGGACTTGCGGATAGTGAGGAGCATTGTCAGGCAATGCATCAGGACATAGATAGGCTGGTAGCTTGGGCAGATAGATGGCAGATGGAATTCAATCTTCATAAATGTGAGGTGATGCATTTCGGGAGAAAGAATGTAGGGGGGAAGTATATGATAAAGGGTGGACCTATTAAGAGTATAGAAACACAGAGGGACCTGGAGGTGCAAGTGCACAAGTCTCTGAAGGTGGCAGAGCAGGTGGAGAAGGTTGTGAAGAAAGCATATGGTATGTTAGCCTTTATAGAAAGGGGTATACAGTACAACAGCTGGCCTTTAATATTGCAGTTATATGTTAGTTAGACCTCATTTGGAATACTGCGTCCAGTT
The DNA here is from genome assembly GCA_024679065.1 of Sphyrna mokarran. Classification (NCBI taxonomy): domain Eukaryota; kingdom Metazoa; phylum Chordata; class Chondrichthyes; order Carcharhiniformes; family Carcharhinidae; genus Sphyrna; species Sphyrna mokarran. The sequence goes on from JAGIQG010000005.1 coordinate 4,937,488, forward strand.
CTGGTCGCCTTACTACTGGAAGGACATGGAGACTCTGGAGACAATGCAGAGGAGGTTTACCAGGATGCTGCCTGGTATGGAAGGTCTGAGTTACAAGGAGAAGTTAGGCAAATTGGGGCTGTTTTCCGTAGAAAGACATAGAACATAGAACACTACAGCACAAACAGGCCCTTCAGCCCACAAGTTGTGCCGAACACATCAAAACCTACCCAGCCATTGACCTATTTATAACCCCCAATCCCATTGGATCCCATATACTCATCCAGAAGTCTTTTCAAAGACCCCAGCGAGTTCGCCTCGACCACCACCGACGGCAGCCGATTCCATTCACTCACCACCCTCTGAGTGAAAAACTTTCCCCTAGCATCCCCTCTGTACTTGCTTCCCTGCACCTTAAATCTGTGCCCTCTCGTCGCGACCATTTCAGCCCTGGGAAATAGTCTCTGAGAGTCCACCCTATCTATTCCTCTCAACATCTTGTAAACCTCTATCAGGTCGCCTCTCAACCTTCGTCTCTCCAGGGAGAACAGTCCCAGCTCCCTCAACCTGTCTTCATAAGGCATGCCTCCCAATCCAGGCAACATCCTTGTAAATCTCCTCTGCACCCTTTCAATAGCTTCCACGTCCTTCCTATAGTGAGGCGACCAGAACTGCGCACAGTACTCCAAGTGTGGTCTGACAAGGGTCCTATAAAGCTGCAGCATTACCTCCTGACTCCTGAACTCAATCCCTCGATGAATGAAGGCCAGTACACCGTAAGCTTTCTTAACCACATCCTCCACCTGGGAGGCCGATTTGAGAGTCTTATGGACCCGGACCCCAAGATCCCTCTGCTCTTCCACACAGCTAAGACTCCTGCCTTTGATAGTGTACTCATTCATCCCGTTGGATCTGCCAAAATGGACCACAACACATTTATCCGCGTTGAAGTCCATCTGCCACTTCTCCGCCCAGTCTTGCATCCTGTCGATGTCATGCTGCAACTTCTGACATCCCTCCAGACCATCCACAACACCACCGACCTTCGTGTCATCGGCGAACTTACTCACCCATCCCTCCACTTCCTCATCCAGGTCATTTATGAAAATGACAAACAGCAAGGGTCCTAGAACAGATCCCTGGGGCACTCCACTGGTGACCGACCTCCATGCAGAAAAAGAGCCATCCACAACCACCCTCTGTCTTCTGCAGGCAAGCCAGTTCTGGATCCACAAGGCCAAAGCCCCTTGGATCCCATGGCCTCTCACCTTCTCAAGTAGTCTTGCATGGGGGACCTTGTCAAATGCCTTGCTGAAGTCCATGTATACCACGTCCGCTGCTCTTCCTTCGTCAATGTGTTCAGTCACATTTTCGAAGAACTCAATTAAGCTCGTAAGGCACGACCTGCCTTTTACAAAACCATGCTGACTATTTCTAATCAACCTAAACTTCTCCAAATGCTCGTAAACCTTGTCCCTCAGAAGCCTCTCCATCAGCTTACCAACCACTGAGGTCAGACTCACCGGTCGGTAATTTCCAGGACTATCCCTGTTCCCTTTCTTGAAAATAGGAACCACATCCCCAATCCTCCAATCCTCCGGAACCTCTCCCGTCTCCATCGACGACGCAAAGATCATCGCCAGGGGCTCTGCAATGACATCCCTCACCTTCCACAATAACCTGGGGTACATCCCATCTGGTCCCAGAGACTTGTCTATCTTGATGGCATTTAAAAGTTCTAACACATCCGCTTCCTTAATATCTACATGCTCAATCTTTTCAGTCTGCTGCAAACTTGTAGTGCATCCTCCCAGATCACTTTCCACCGTGAATACTGAGGCAAAGTACTCATTAAGCACCTCTGCCATTTCTTCCGGTTCCATACAGACTTTTCCCCCTTCACCTTTTATAGGTCCTATCCCTTCTCTTCTCATCCTTTTACTTTTCACATATTTGTAGAAGGCCTTGGGATTCTCCTTAATCCTACCAGCCAAGGCCTTCTCATGACCCCTTCTGGCTCTCCTAATTTCCTTTTTAAGCTCTCTTCTATAAGCCTTATACTTCTCTAGATCCCCAACATCTCCTAGCTCTTTGAACCTTTTATACACCTTTCTTTTCTTCCTGACTAGGTTCACCACAGCCTTCATGCACCACGGTTCCCTCGACCTACCAAAACCTCCTTGTCTCACCGGAACGTTGTCGTGCAGAGCTCCAGACAAGCATTCCTTGAATATCTGCCACCTTCCTTCTGTGCTTTTCCCCAAGAACACCTCCTTCCAGTTTATTCGCCCCAAATCTGCCTGATGTCTTCATTTTTCCCCTTATTCCAGACAAACACCTTCCTAGCCTGCCTGATCCTATCCTTTTCCAATGCAAGGGTGAAGGAGATAGAATTATGATCTCCATCCCCAAGATGCTCTCCTACCAAGAGATCCATCACCTGTCCTGGTTCATTAGCTAGTACCAGGTCCAGTACAGCCTCTCCTCTCGTAGGCTTGTCCACGTGCTGTGTCAGGAAACCCTCCTGAACACACCTAACAAACTCCTCCCCATCCAAACCCCTTACCCTTGGGATATTCCAGTCGATGTTTGGGAAATTGAAGTCTCCCATCACAACAACTCTGTTATTTCTACATCTCTCCAGTATCTGTTTCCCTACCTGCACCTCAACTTCCCTGTCACTATTGGGCGGCCTATAGAATACACCCAGCAACGTCACCGACCCTTTGCTATTCCTAACTTCCACCCACAGAGACTCCGTAGACATTCCCTCCTCGGTATCCACCTTCTCTGCAGCCATGACACTGTCCCTGATCAACAGTGCCACTCCACCACCTCTTTTGCCTCCCTCCCTGTCCTTCCTGAAGGATCTGAATCCCGGGACCTGTAGTACCCAGTCCTGTCCCTGAGACATCCAAGTCTCTGTAATGGCCACCACATCACAATCCCAAGCAGCAATCCACGCCCTAAGTTCATCCACCTTATTTACTACACTCCTGGCATTAAAATAGACACACCTCAGCCCCTCAGACTGGACATTTCCCTTCTCCCCCACTCGTCTAACCTGCCTCTCATCCTGCCTAGAGTCCTTCCCTACCTGGGAGCTAACTTCCTTGCTCCCAGCCTCCACATCACTATTCCCTCCCCCTAACCCTTCTAGTTTAAAGTCCCCCCAGTAGCCCTAGCCAGTCTTCCCGCCAAGATATTAGTCTATAGACTTAGAGGGGATCTAATAGAGATGTACAAGATTATGACGGGTATAGATAAACAGGGTTAAGCTTTTTCCTAGGATGGACTCAAATAGTACGAGGGGTCACAGGCTTAGGGTGAGGGGGGTAAGGTATAATTTGGATGCTAAAGGGAGTTTTTTCACACAGAGGGTGGTGGACGTATGGGATGCACTGCCAAGTTAGGTGGTGGAGGCAGGCACTCTGGAGTTATTTAAGAGATACTTTGATGGACATATGAACAGAATGGGAATGGAGGGATCTAGAAAACAGATTTAAAATAGGGACCATGAGCCTTGGGAGTCCAAGAAGTGTGTAAATAGTCAATGACATTGATGTATTTGTTTTTATCCTACAGGTACTTTGGTCCCCTTGTTGTTTAACAAGGGGCGTACACGCGATGGGTCGTGGAAGGGCAGGATATCGTTAGTGTACACTTGACCTGGACCATTTGATGGGCAACACGACAGCTCGGTGACTATCGCTGTGCCGTGCAGATACGTGGATTTGGGCCTGTGTCTGTGGGAGTTTGCGCATTCTCCCCGTGCTTGAGTGGATTTTCTCCGGGTGCTCCGGTTTCCTCCCGCATCCCAAAGATGTGCTCCTAGGCTGATTGGCAGAGTAAATTCTCCCTAAATTGTCTCAAATTTGGTTTCAATCCATAGACCTATAAACACAGACAGGGATCACGGGCAGAAGTGGGAACATCAAGGTGGCAGCGTGGGCTCGTTGGGCCGAAGGGCCTGTTTCCCATGATCTTTTGTTCTTTGTTCTATCCAGCCTCTTTTAACTCAAATCATCGAGCCCTGGTAGCATCCTAATAAATCTTTTCAGCACCCTTTCTAGTTTAATAATATCCTTTCTATAATAGGGTGACCAGAATTGTACACAGTATTCCAAGTGTCTTGTACAACTTCAATAAGACATCCCAACTCCTATATTCAATATTCTGATCAATGAAACCAAGCATGCTGAATGCCTTCTTCACCACTCTGTCCGCCTGTGACTCCAATTTCAAGGAGCTATGAACCTGTATCCCTAGATCTCTTTGTTGTCTAACTCTGTCCATCGCCCTACCATTAACTGAGTAAATCCTGCCCTGGTTCAATCTATCAAAATGCATCACCTAGCATTCATGTAAATTAAACTCCATCTGCCATTCGTCAGCCCACTGGCCCAATCGATCAAGGTCCTGTTGCAATCCGAGATAACCTTCTTCGCTGTCAATTATGCCACCAATTTTAGTGACATCTGCAAACTTACTAACCATGTCTCCTATATTCTCATCCAAACCATTAATATAAATGACAAATAACAATGGACCCAGTATTGATCACTGAGGCACATCGCTGGTCTTGCTAGAGTCCATGTAGATAACATCAAATGCACTGTCTCATCTACCTTCTTGGTTACCCCTTCAAAAAACTCAATCAAATTTGTGAGAATGAGTTTCCACTCACAAAGCCATGTTGACTGCCCTAATCAGTTCTTGCATCTCTAACTGCCTGTAGATCATGTCTCTCAAAATACCTTCCAACAATTTACCCACCTCAGATGTGAGGCTCACTGGCCTGTAGTTCCCAGGCTTTTCCCTGCAGCCCTTTTAAACAAAGGCACAACATTTGCCAACCTCCAATCTTCAGGCATCTCACTTGTGACTATCAACAATTCAAATACCTCTGGTAGGAGACCCACAATTTCCTCCCTAGCTTCCCACAATGTCCTAGGATACACTTCATCAGGTCCCAGAAATTTATCTACTTTGATGCACTTTACGACTTCCAGCACCTCCTTCTCTGTAATATGTACACTCCTAAAAACATCACTGTTTATTTCCCGAAGTTCCCTAACATCCATGCTTTTCTCAACAGTAAATACTGATGAGAAATATTCATTTAGGATCTCATCCATCTCTTGTGGATCCGCACATAGATGACCTTATTGATCCTTAAGGGGCCATACTCTCTCCCTGGTTCCTCTTTTGTCCTTTATGTATTTGTAGAAGCTCTTTGGATTCTCTTTTGCCTTATCTGCCAAAATAATTTCGTGTTCCCTTTTTGCCCTCCTGATTTCTTTCTTAACTCTACTCCTAGATCCCTACACTCTTCAAAGAATTCCCTTTATCCCAGCTGCCTATATATGTCATGTGACTCCTTCATTTTCTTGACCCGGACCTCAATATCCCGAGTAATCCAGGGTTCCCTACCTCTATCAGCCTTATCCTTCACTCTAAGATGAATGTGCTTACTCTCTTAACGTACTTTTGAAAGCTTCCCACTTACCAGATGTCCCTTTGACTTCCCACAACCTCCCCTAATTAACATTTGAAAGTTCCTGTCTGATACCAAAAAGTACCTAAATAAGTACCCGGCATGCCACAACATTCAATTTCCCACTGACTATTTGGAGGCCAAATTAGTGCAACCTTATCAAAGTGATTTCCCATTTCTTATTTCTCAATTCTACCCATATAGAATCAGTGGCCAAACCCTCAGGTATATTCCCTCTCAGTACTGCTGTGATGTTTTCCCTAATCAAAAGAGCAATTCCCCCTCCTCTCTTACGTCCTGTTCTATCTTTCCTATCACATTTGTACCCTGGAACATTAAGCTGCCAGTCTGTCCCTTAGTCATGTTTCAGTAATTGCTATTATATTCCAGTCCCATGTACTCATCAATGCCCTGACTTCATCTGATTTGGCCGTCAGGCTTCATGCATTGAAATAAATGCAGTTTAATCTAGACTTCCCTTGTTCTCTGTCTTACTTTTGCCTGATCTATCTGGTACTAGGATAATGGAATCCAAGATCAAAGGAGAAAAATATTTTATGGGAAGGGATATTTACCCAAGACCTGGCTACATGCATTGGCCATGCTAAATTCCTTTGCAGGAGGCAAGGGAAGAAATAGCTGGGGCCTTACCTGATACCTTCACATCCTTGCTGACCACTGACCAGATTCCATGGGACTGCAGAATAACCAATGCTGTTCCATTGTTTAAGAAAGCAAGCAGGACTAATCCGGAAATTATAGGCCAGTGAGTCTCATGTCCGTACTGGGGAAGCTTTTGGAGAAGTTACTCAGGGACAGGATACAAAGAACAATACAGCACAGGAACAGGCCCTTTGGGTGTCCAAGCCTGCGCCAATTGCGCTGCCCTATCAAGAATAACTACTTGTATCCCTCTATTCCCCATCTGTTTATGTGTCTATCCAAATAAGTCTTTAGTGTCACTAATGTATCTTCCTCAATCATCTCACTTGGCAATGCATTCCATGCCCCAATTACCCTCCGTGTAAAAAACTTCTCCCACACATCTCCACTGAACCTCCCCCGCTTATTTTAAACTTGTGCCCTGGGAAAAAAGTTTCCAACTGTTCACCTTATCCATATCTCCCATAATTTTATAAACTTCTATCAGGTCGTACCTCAGCCTCTGTCTTTCCATTGAGAACAACCCTAGTTTATTCAATCTCTTCTCATAGCTAATACCCTCCATACCTGACAACAACTTGGTAAACCTATTCCATACTCTCTTCAAAGCCTCCACATCCTTCTGGTAGTGTGGTGACCAGGATTGGACACAGTATTCCAAATGTGGCCTAACCAATGGTTTATATAACTAACATAATTTGCCAACTTTTATACTCAATATCTTGTTCGATGAAGGCAAGTATGCCATATGCTAACTTCACCACCTTTCCATCTGTGCTGCCACTTTCAAGAATTTGTGACCTGCACGCCCAGATCTCTCATGCTCCTGATGGTTCTGCCATTCATTTTATAGCTCCCACCTGAACTGGATCTGCCATAATGCATCACCTCACATTTCTCCGGATTAAATTCCATCTGCCGTTTCTCTGCCGATTGTCCAGCCTATCTATAGTAATCTTCATCACTATTCACAGCACCACCAAGCTTCATATAATCTGCAACCTTGTAATGAGGAAATGACTGAGGCTTTAAATAAGTTTTTTGTGTCGGTCTTCATGAAGGAGGACACAAATAGCTTGTTAAATATTAAAGATAGAAGGATAGTAGGAGATGAGGTCCTTCATGCAATTACTGTCACTAGAGAGGGAGTGCTTGATAGATTAACGGGACTGAAGGTGGACAAGTCTCCGGGACCAGATGGAATGCATCCCAGGCTTCTAAAAGAAATGACAGAGATGATAGAAGACACCTTAGCAATTATTTATCAAAATTCGCTGGACTCTGGGGAAGTGCTGGAAGATTGGAAAACATGTTACGCCGCTGTTTAAAAAAGTAGCAGACAAAAGGCAGGACATTATAGGCCGGCTAGCTTAACGACTATAGTTGGAAAAATGCTACAATCCGTCATCAAAGAAAAGATAGCAAGATACCTAGAAGAAAACGGTTTGATCAAGCAGATGCAGCATGGATTCGTGAATGGGAAGTCGTGTTTAACAAATTTATTGGATTTCTATGAGGATGTGACTAGTGCGATAGACAGAGGGGAACCAGTGGATGTGGTGCTTTTAGATTTCCAGAAGGCGTTCGATAAAGGTGTCTCACAAAAGGTTGCTGCAAAAAGTTAGGGTGCACAGAGTTGGGGTTAAGATGTTAGCATGGATTGAGGATTGGCTATCTAACAGGAAGCAGAGCGTTGGAATCAATGGGTGCTATTCTGGTTGGCAGTTGGTGACTAGTCGAATGCCGCAGGGATCGGTGCTGGGGCCTCAATTGTTTACCATTTATATAGATGATCTGGAGGAGGAGGCTGCGTGTAGGGTAACAAAATTTGCTGATGACACGAAGATGAGTGGAAAAGCAAATTACGTGGAAGGCACAGAAAGTCTGCAGAGAGATCTGGATAGGCTGAGTGAGTAGGCGAGGACCTGGCACATGGAGTATAGCGTTAGCAAATGTGAGGTTATCCACTTTGGTAGAAATAATAGTAGGAGGGAATATTATTTAAAGGATGAAAAGCTGCAATATGCTTCAGTAAGATGAACCTGGGGGTCCTTGTGCACGAATCACAAAAACCCAGTCTGCAGGCTGATACTGGAGATGAGGGGATTAGCTTATGAAGAGAGATTGAATAGACTGGATCTGTACTCATTAGAGTTTAGAAGGCTGAGGGGAGGATTCTTACAGAGACTTACAAGATAATGAAGGGGCTAGATAGGGTAGATAGACAAGGGAATTAAGGGTTATGGGGAGAAAGCAGGAAAATGGAACTGATTCACTTCAGATCAATGATCTTATTGAATGGCGGGCAGACTCATAGAGCCAGTATGTCAAAAAACTAAGAAAGAGAGCAGCAAGGCAGTACTAATACGGGACTCCATAGTGAGAGGTTCAGACAGGCATTTTTGTGAATGCAGATGGGAATCGCGGATGGTGGTTTGTCTCCCTGGAGCTGGGATCCGGGATGTCTCTGGATGCGTCCCAGACATCCTGAAAGGGGAGGGTGAGGAACCGGAGGTTGCAGTTCATATAGGTGTTGCTGACGTAGGCAGGAAGAGGGAAGCAGTCATGAAAAGGGATCATAGGGAACTGGGTAGGCAACTGAGAAAGAGGAAAGCGAAGGTAGTAATCTCAGGATTGCTACCTGCGCCTCAGGAGAATGACAGCAGGAATGGAATGAGGTGGAGGGTGAATGCGTGGCTGAGGGACTGGAGCAGGGGGCAGGGATTCAGGTTCATGGATCATTGGGACCTCTTTAGGGGCAGGTGTGATCTGTACAGTAAAGACGGGTGGCACTTGAATCCCAGGGGAACCAATATCTTGGTGGAAGACTGGCTAGGACTACTGGGGGGACTTTAAACTAGAAAGGTTGGGGGGAGGGAATAGTGATGAGGAGACTGAGAGCAAGGAGGTTAGTTCCCAGGTAGGGAAGGACTGTAGACAGTATGAGAGGAAGGTTAGACGGGTGGTGGAGAAGGGAAATGTCCAGACTGAGGGGCTGAGGTGTGTCTATTTTAATGCCAGGAGTGTAGTAAATAAGGTAGATGAGCTTAGGGCATGGATTGCTGCTTGGGAATGTGATGTGGTGGCCATTACAGAGACTTGGATGTCTCAGGGACAGGACTGCGTAGTTCAGGTGCCAGGATTCAGATGCTTCAGGAAGGACAGGGTAGGGGGCAAAAAAGGTGGTGGAGTGGCACTGTTGATCAGGGACAGTATCATGGCTGCAGAGAAGGTGGATGCCGTGGAGGGACTGTCTACGGAGTCTCTGTGGGTGGAAGTTAGGAACAGCAAAGGCTCCATAACTTTGCTGAGTGTATTCTATAGGCCGCCCAATAGTGATAGGGAACTTGAGGTGCAAATAGGGAAACAGATCCTAGACAGATGTAGAAATAACAGAGTTGTCGTGATGGGAGACTTCAATTTCCCAAACATCGACTGGAATATCCCAAGGGTAAGGGGTTTGGATGGAGAGGAGTTTGTTAGGTGTGTTCAGGAGGGCTTCCTGACATAGTGGATAAGCCTACGAGAGGAGAGGCTGTACTCGACCTGGTGCTGGCTAATGATCCAGGACAGGTGACGGATCTCTTGGTAGGAGAGCATCTTGGGGACGGAGATCATAATTCTATTTCCTTCAAGATAGTATTGGAAAGAGATAGGATCAGGCAGGCCAGGAAGGTATTTGTCTGGAGTAAGGGGAAATATGAAGACATCAGGCAGATAATTGGACGAATAAACTGGAAGGAGGCATTCCTGGGGAAAAGTACAGAAGGAAGATGGCAGATATTCAAGGAATGTTTGTCTGGAGCTTTGCACGACAACGTTCCGATGAGACAAGGAGGTTTTGGTAGGCCGCGGGAACCATGGTGCACGAAGGTTGTGGTGAACCTAGTCAGGAAGAAAAGAAAGGTGTATAAAAGATTCAGAGAGCTAGGAGATGTTAGGGATCTTGAGGAGTATAAGGCTTGTAGAAAAGAGCTTAAAAAGGAAATTAGGAGAGCCAGAAGAGGTCATGAGAAGGCCTTGACAGGTAAGATTAAGGAGAATTCCAAGGGCTTCTAAAATTATGTGAAAAGTAAAAGGATGAGAAGAGAAGGGATCAGACCTATAAAAGGTGAAGGGGGAAAAGTCTGTGGGGAACCGGAAGAAATGGCAGAGGTGCTTAATGAGTACTTTGCCTCAGTATTCATGGTGGAAAGTGATCTGGGAGGTTGTACTACAGGTTTGTGGCAGACTGAAAAGATTGAGTATGTGGATGTTAAGAAAGAGGGTGTGTTAGAACTTTTAAATTCTATCAAGATAGACAAGTCGCCAGGACATGATGGGATGTACCCCAGGTTATTGTGGGAGGTGAGGGGGGTGATTGCAGAGCCCCTGGCGATGATCTTTGCGCCATCGATGGAGACGGGAGAGGTTCTGGAGGATTGGAGGATTGCAGTTGTGGTTCCTATTTTCAAGAAAGGGAACAGGGATAGTCCGGGAAATTACCGACCGGTGAGTCTGACCTCAGTGGTTGGTAAGCTGATGGAGAGGCTTCTGAGGGACAGATTTAGGAGCATTTAGAGAAGTTTAGAATGATCAGAAGTAGTCAGCATGGTTTTGTCAAGGGCAGGTCATGCCTTATGCGCCTAGTTGAGTTCTTCGAAAATGTGACTGAACACATTGCCGAAGGAGGAGCGTTGGACGTGGTGTACATGGACTTCAGCAAGGCATTTGATAAGGTCCCCCATGCAAGACTTCTTAAGAAGGTGAGAGGGCATGGGATCCAAGGGGCTTTGGTCTTGTGCATCCAGAACTGGCTTGCCTGCAGAAAGCAGAGAATGGTTGTGGATGGGTCTTTCTCTGCATGGAGGTAAGTCACCAGTGGAGTGCCCCAGGGTTCTGTTCTGGGACCCTTGCTGTTTGCCATTTTCATAAATGACCTGGATGGAGAAGTGGAGGGATGGGTTTCTAAGTTCGCCGATGATACGAAGGTCAGTGGTGTTGTGGATAGTCTGGGAGAGATGTCAGAAGTTGCAGCGAGACATAGATAGGATGAAAGACTGGGCGGAGAAGTGGCAGATGGACTTCAACGTGGATAAATGTGTAGTGGTCCATTTTAGCAGAACCAATGGGATGAAGGAGTACAATATCAAGGGTAGGAGTCTTAACTGTGTTGAACAGCAGAAGGATCTTGGGGTCTGGGTCCATAGGACTCTTAAATCGGCCTCGCAGGTGGAGGAAGTGGTCAAGAAGGTGTATGGTGTACTGGCTTTCATTAATCGTGGGATTGAGTTTAGGAGTCGGGAGGTAATGCTGCAACTTTATAAGACTCTTGTCAGACCCCACTTGGAGTATTGTGCACAGTTCTGGTCGCCTCACTATAGGAAGGATGTGGAATCTATTGAGAGGGTGCAGAGGAGATTTACAAGGATGTTGCCTGGATTGGGGGGCATGCCTTATGAAGATAGGTTGAGGAAACTGGGACTCCTCCCTGGAGAGACGAAGGTTGAGAGGCGACCTGATAGAGGTTTATAAAATGTTGAAAGGAATAGATAGGGTGGACTCTCAGAGGCTGAAATGGTCGCTATGAGAGGACACAGATTTAAGGTGCAGGGAAGCAAGTACAGAGGAGATGTTTGGGGTAAGTTTTTCACTGAGAGGGTCGTGAGTAAATGGAATAGGCTGCCGTCAGTGGCGGTAGAGGCAAACTCGCTGGGGTTTTTTAAAAGACTTCTTGATGAGTACATGGGATCTAATGGGTTTGGGGGTTATAGAAAGGTCTATGGCTTGGTAGGTATAGATGTGATCGGTGCAACTTGTGGGCCGAAGGGCCTGTTTGTGCTGTAGTGTTCTATGTTCTATGAAAATGTGAATGGCCTGACTAGTAAGATTGCAGATGACACAAACAATTGTGGAGTTGCTGATGGTGCCAGGGACTGTCAGCGCAGACAACAGGATAGACAGATTAGAGGTTTGAGCACAGAAATGGCAGATGGAGTTTAATCTGGACCAATCAGAGGTGATACATTTTGGAGGAACAAATTTAGGTGTGAATTATAATATAAATGGCAGAAACCTTCGGAACATTAACATACAGAGGAATCTGGGCATGCAAGTCCACAGTTCCCTAAAAGTGGCTACACAGATAGTCAAGGTAAATAAGAAGGCATATGGCATGCTTGCCTTCATCAGTCTGGATATTGAGTACAAGAGTTGGCAAATCATATTGCAGCTTTATAAGACCTTGGTTAGTTCGCATTTGGAGTATTGCATATCGTTCCGATCGCCACACTAGCAGAAGGACATGGAAGCTTTACAGAGTATGCAATGAAGGTTTACCAAGATATTGTCTGGTCTGGTCTATGCAGAGAGGTTGAATAAACTTGGATTGTTTTCAATGGAAAGTTTGGGGCTGAGGGGAGACCTGATAGAGCTCTACAAAATTATGAGAGGCATAGATAGGATGGATAGTCAAGAGGCTTTTTCCCAGGGTGAAATTAATTTTCATTTTCTCCGAGGGCACAGGTTTAAGGTGAGGGGGAGGAAGTTTAAAGGAGACATGTGGGAGAAGTTTTTCAAGCAGATGGGTGCCTGGAACGCGCTGCCAGAGGAGGTAATGGAAATAGGCATATTAGCTACATTTAAAAGGCATCTGTAAGGGTACATAAGTAGGGTGGGAATAGAGGGAAACAGATCAAGTAAGGACAGAAGGTCTTTTTTGAGTTTAGTTAGGGCCTCATTTTTGGCATGAGCTTGGAGAGTCAAAGGGCCTGTTCCTTTCTGTACTTCTTTCAGATCTTCTTTTGTTCTTAATATATTAATGGGAATTAAAGGAAAGGCACTAGCCTAATATCATTATCATTAGACTGTTAATCCAGAAACACAGCACTAGGGACTCAGGTTCAAATCCTATTATGGTAGATAGTGGAATTTGAATTCAGTAAAAAGTAACCTGGAATTAAAAATCTACTGATGACCATGAAACTATTGGCCAAAAAACACACTGATTTACTAATGTCCTAACATAGAACATAGAACACTACAGCACAAACAGGCCCTTCGGCCCACAAGTTGCGCCGATCATATCCCTACCTACCAGGCCTATCTATAAACCTCAATCCCATTAAATCCCATGTACTCATTCAGAAGTCTCTTAAAAGACCCCAACGAGTTCGCCTCCACCATCACCAACAGCAGCCGATTCCACTCATTCACCACCCTCTGAGTGAAAAACTTACCCCTGACATCTCTATACCTTCTCCCCAGCACCTTAGACCTGTGTTCTCTCGTAGCGACCATTTCAGCCTGGGCAATAGCCTCCGAGAATCCACCCTATCTATACCTCTCAATATCTTATCAACCTCTATCAGGTCGCCTCTCATCCTTCTCCCTCCAGGGAGAAAAGACCTAGCTCCCTCAATCTATCCTCATAAGGCATGCCACCCAATCCAGGCAACATTCTTGTAAATCTCCTCTGCACCGTTTCAATAGCTTCTTACATCTTCCTTGTCGTGAGGCAACCAGAACTGCGCACAGTACTCCAAATGGGGTCTGACAAGGGTCTTTTAAAATTGCAGCGTTATCTCCCGACTCCTAAACTCAATCCCTCAATTAATGACCACATCTTGACCACATCCTTCCACCTGCAAGGCTGATTTAAGAGACCTATGGACCTGGACCCCAACGTCCTTCTGATCTTCTACACCACTAAGAGTCCTACCATTCATAGTATATCCTTCATCCCCTTGGACCCGCCAAAATGGACCACTACACATTTATCCATGTTGAAGTCCATCTGACACTTCTTCACCCAGTCTTGCATCCTATCTATGTCTGTTCTGACATCCCTTCAGATTATCCACAATACCACCAACTTTCATGTCCTTTAGGGAAGAAAATCTGATGTCCTTATTTGGTCTAGCCGACATGCAACTCCACAGCAATTGAAAATAATTTCAATTGCCCTCTGAACATAGACAACCAGGGATAGGCAATAAATGCTGGCCAGCCAGAGATGCACAAGTACCATAAATGACAAAAGATAAAAGACTAATGAAAAGGTGGGACCTATCAGAGATGAAGAAGGGATCTTGTGTGGAGATGCAGAGGCTTTTCAGGTTTATCCACTTATTAGTCACAAATAAAGCTTACATGAATCTATTACGAAATTATTGTGAAATTCCCCTAATCAGCACACTTTGGTGCCTGTTCGGGTCAATTCACTTAACCGGCATGTCTTTCAGACTGTGGAAGGAAACCAGAGCAACCAGAGGAAACCCATGCAGACACGTGGAGAGACTTCATAAACTCCACACAGTGACTAAGCCGGGAATCGAACTCAAGTCCCTAGCACTGTGAGGCAGCAGTGTTAACTTATGGTATTTTAAATGAATATTTTGTCTCCATGTTTACAAAGGAAAGGGATGATGCAGATTCAGTAGTCCAGGAGAAACAGTTAGGAAGTACTTGAATAGTTGGAATCCTTGAAAATTATTAAAAGTCACCAGGGCCAGAGTAATAAACCTCTTTCAGGTCGCCTCTCATCCTTCGTCTCTCCAGGGAAAAAAGGCCGAGCTCCCTCAACCTATCCTCATAAGGCATGCCACCCAATCCAGGCAACATCCCTGTAAATCTCCTCTGCACCCTTTCAATAGCTTCCACATCGCTCCTGTAATGAGGCAACCAGAACTGACCACAGTACTCCAAATGAGATCTGACTAGGGTCTTATAAAGCTGCAGACTCCTGTACTCAATCCCTTGATTGATGGAGGCCAGTACACTATACTCTACCTGTGAGGCAAATTTAAGAGTCCTATGGATCCGGACTCCAAGGTCCTTCTGATCCTCTACACTACTAAGAGTCTTAGCCTTGATATTACACTCCTTCATCCATTTGACCTGCCAAAATGGACCACTACACACTTATCCGGATTGAAGTCCATCTGCCACTTCTCCACCCAGTCTTGCATCCTACCTATGTCACGCTGCAACTTCTGACATCCCTCCAGGCTATCCACAACACCACCAACCTTTGTGTTGTCAGCAAACTTACCAACCCATCCCTCCACTTCCTCATCCAGGTCATTTATGAAAATTACAAACAGCAAGCGTCCCAGAACAGATCCCTAGGGTACTCCATTGGTGACCAACCTCCATGCAGAAAAATACCCATCCACAACCACTCTCTGTCTTCTGCGAGCAAGCCAGTTCTGGATCCACAAGGCAACAGCCCCTTGGATCCCATGCCCTCTCACTTTCTCAAAATGTCTTGCATGGGGGACTTTATCGTATGCCTTGTTGAAGTCCATATAAACCATATCTACCGCTCTTCCTTCGTCAATAAATTCAGACACATTTTCAAAGAACTCAGCCAGGCTTGTAAGGCACGATCTGCCTTTGACAAAGCCGTGCTGACTATTTTTGATCATACTAAACTTCTCTAAATATTCATAAGTCCTGTCCCTCAGGATCTTCTCCATCAACATACCAACCACTGAGATTAGACTCACCGGTCGATAATTTCCTGAGCTATCCCTATTCCCCTTCTTGAATATAGGAACCACATCCACAATTCTCCAATCCTCTGGAACCTCTCCCAACTCCATCAATGACGCAAAGATCATCGCCAGAGAACACAGAACATAGAACACTACAGCACAAACAGGCCCTTCGGCCCACAAGTTGCATCGATCACATCTATACCTACCAAAGTAGGTATAGAGGTTCTACAATCTCTTCCCTCACCTCTCACAATAACCTGGGGTACATCCCATCCGGTCCCAGCGACTTATCTATCTTGATGCTATTCAAAATTTTCAACATATCCTCTTCCTTAATGTCCACATACTCAATCTTTTCAGTCTGCTGCAAGCCTGCAGTACAACCAACTTGAATCCCAAGGTAAAGTATTCATTAAGCAATTCTGCTATTTCTGTGTCTTACGTGATCTCTGACTTGTGTATCTTTTTCCCGAAAGAAGAAGATAGAAGATAGAATGTCCAGAGTGCATGGGGTCCTTAATTATGCTGGTTGCTCTGCCAAGACAGCAGGAAGTGTAGTCAATGGCTGGGAGACTGGTTTGCATCATGGATTGGGCTACATTCACAACCTTTTGTAGTTTCTTACGGTCTTGGGCAGAGCAGGAGCCATAGCCACCTGTGATACAACCAGAAAGAATGCTTTCTATGGTGCATCTGTAAAAGATGGTGAAAGTCGTAACTGACATGCCAAATTTCCCTAGTCTTCTAAGGAAGTTGGTGGGCTTTCTTCATTATAGTGTCAGCATGGGAAGTCCAGGACAGGATAATCGTAGAATCATAGGACCCTACAGTGCAGAAAGAGGCCCTCCGGCCCATCAAGTCTGCACCAAACACAGGCCCTACCCCCATATCCCTACATTTATATATACCCACTAATCCCTCTAACCTACGCATCCCTGGACAGGGTTGAGTGTAGGGCCAGGGAAATAGCATCTGCTGTGGACCTGTTGAGGCAGTAGGCAAACTATAGTGGATCCAGGTAGTCCAGGAGGCTGCAACTGATTTGTGCCATGACTAACCTTTCAAAGCACTTCATAATGATGGATGTCAGAGCCACTGGCTGATAGTCATTAAGGTACACTGCTTAAGTTTTGTGAAATAATAGTGTTAAGGCTGAGCTATGTCAATAAATAGAAGTCTGACATAGATGCCCTGATATCTAGATGTTCCAGGATTGAGTGCAGAATACAAATTGTAGTTAAGTGCTGGGTCCTCTGCTATTTGTAATTCTTATAAATGACTTGGAAGAGGAGGCTGAAGGGCAGGTTAGTAAATTTACTGATGACATCAAGATTGGTGGAGTAGTGGATGAGGATAATGACTCTTGTAGGCTGCAAAAAAACATTCTTAGGATGCAGAGCTGGGCAGAAAAGTGGCAGATGGAGTTTAACCCTGCTAAGTGTGAAGTGATTCATTTTGATAAAACAAACTTGAATGCAGATTACAGGGTCAACGGCAAGGGTCTGAGGAATGTAAAGGAACAGAAAGATCTTGGGTTCATATCCACAGATCTCTGACGGTTGCCACTCAAGTGAAGAGAGCCATGAAAAAGGCTTATAGTGTGTTCGCATTTATTAACAGGGGATTTGAGTTTAAGAGCCGTGGGGTTATGCTGCAACTGTACAGGACATTGGTGAGACCACATTTGGAATATTGTATGCAGTTCTGGTCACCTCACTGTAAGAAGGATTTGGAAGCATTGGAGAGAATGCAGAGGAGATTTACCAAGATGCTGTCTGGTTTGGAGAGTAGATCTTATGACGAAAGGTTGAGAGAGCTGGGTCTTTTCTCCTTAGAGCAGAGGGGGATGAGAGGCAACTTAATAAAGGTTTATAAGTTGATGAAGCAGATAGAGTGGATGTGCAGAGACTATTTCCTCAGGTGGATGAAGCTGTTACAAGGGGGCATAACTATAAGGTTCATGGTGGGAGACATAGGAGGGGTGTCCGAAGCAGGTTCTTTACTCAGAGTGTGGTTGGGATGTGGAATAGATTGCCTGCTGTGATAGTGGAGTCGGGCACTTTAGGAACTTTCAAGCGGTTATCAGATAAACACATGGAGCGCATCAGAATAACAAGGAGTGGGGTAGCTTGATTTTGGGTTCAGACATAGCTCAGCACAACATCGAAGGCCGAAGGGCCTGTACTATGCTATACTGTTCTATGTTTCTATGTTCTATTAAGCATAATTTTGCTGCTGATGGCTCACAATGCCTATTGTGTTGCTAGATCCGATCAAAATTTATCCCAATTAGCACAGTGACACCAGCGAGTATTCTCTACAAGGGGTAGCACTCTGGCCTCACAGTGCCAGAGACATGGGTTCGATTCCCAGCTTAGGTCACTGTCAATATGGACGTTCTCTCCGTGCCTGCATGATTTCCTCCAGGTGCTCTGGTTTCCTTTGATAGTCTGAAAGGTGCGCTGGTTAGGTGCACTGACCTGAACAGACACCAGAGTATGCCAATTAGGTTTCCTTCCACAGTCCAAAGACATGCAGTTTAAGTGGATTGACTATGCTAAATTGCCCCTTAGTGTTAGAGGGATTAGTGGGGGTAAATGCATGGGGTTGTGGGGATAGAGCCTGGATAGAATTGTGGTCGGTGAGGACTCAATGAGCCAAACGGGTTCCTTCTGCACTGTAGTGATTCTATGACCGTGTGGTGGGCAATCCCTCTGATACTGTCATCAACAGATGAATCTGTGAGGTATAGTCATGAAGATTAAGTCAAGGAAGTTTTTCCCACAGCACCTGTCACAACCCCAGTCCTGCAGCTTTGCTCTTTTAAGACTTGACCAGCTCAGGCTGTTGTGGAGCAACCCAGCCACTCTTGGTGATTGACATTGAAGCACCCAATCCAGAGTATATTCTGCATCCTTGCCACTCTCAGTGTTTCCTCAAAGTGGTAGTAGTATTGAGTAGGTACTAATCAGAAAATTTCCTTGCCCATGTTTGCTCTGATGCGATGAGATTTCATGAGGATTCCTGATGAAAGAACAGCACTCCTAAAGCTCATGATTCCAAATAAACCTGTTGGACTTTAACTTGGGTCTTGTGAAATTTCTTACTGTGCCTATCCCAGTCCAACGTCAACATCTCACACTTATTTGCCATTGGTATTTCCAGTAATTAGGTTGATGCTGGGTGGTCAGTCCGGTTTCATTTCTTCTTTTGCAGGCTTTGTAGCAAGTTTGATAAAACTGAGCCGCTCACTCGGACATTTAAGAAGATTCAAGGTAACATGTTTGAAGGTGAAAATTGGAAACCCTCATGAAATGGTTTTCTGTTTACATCATTTGTCTGCATAGGTAATTGAGAAATCCATAGGATCTGTTTTGGTCACATTTGGCATTTATTATGTGGTGTAAATGCCCTGAATGTGAGGTAATGTATTTTGGAAGGTTTAATACAAATAGGAAATATGCAGTAAATGGCAGAACCCTAAACAGTATTGATCAGCAAAGGGACATGGGTGTACAGATACACAGGTCACTGAAAGTTGCAATGCAGATGGAAAATGTAATCAAAAAGGATACAGCATCCTTGCCTTCAGCGGTCAGGGCACTGAGATTAAAAATTGACAAGAACATTAGTGAGGCCGCCCTTGGAATGGAGTGTTCAATTCTGGTCACCACACTCCCAGAAGAATGTGGAGGCTTTGGAGAGGCTTTTCAGAAAAAAATTACCAGGGTGTTGCTTGGTATGGAGGGCATTAGCTATGAGAAGAGGTTGCAGAAACTTGGTTTGTTCTCACTGGAACGATGGAGGTTGAGGTGTGACCTGATAGAAGTCTGCAAGATTATGCAGCATTTACAGAGTGGGAATTCAAAAGCTTTTTCCCAGAATAGAAGAGTCAATTACCAGGGAGCACAGATTTAAGGTGCAAGGGACAAGTTTTGAAGGAGATATACAAGGCAGATTTTTTACACAGAGAGTAGTGGGTGCCTGGAACTCGTTGCCAGGGGTAGTGGACGCAGATATGGTAGTGACTTTTAACGGGTATCTTGACAAATACATAAATAGGATGAAAATAGAGGGATACAGTCCCCAGAACGGTAGAGTGATTTTAGTTAAGTCAGGTAGCATGGTCAGTGCATTTTGAAGGGCCGAACGGCCTTTCCTGCACTGTAATTTTCTTTGTCTTTTTTTAAAGCATAAGATAAATATTGTTAATTATTTTAATTTTTTGACCTTGTCTGGTAGAGTTTATTTTTGTTTGTTCAAAACCTATAGAAATTTGTGGCTTAAAAGCAAATTACTGCAGATGCTGGAATCTGAAACCAAAAGAGAAAATGTTGGAAAATCTCAGCAGGTCTGGCCGCATCTGTAGGGAGAGAAAGGTGCTAATGTTTCAAGTCCAGATGAATCTTTTTCAAAGTTTGTGGCTTTCTTAATTCAGTAAATGCCTTGAATCTCAAGGTTTTGTTTAAAGTAGATAGCATTTATCAGTCCAAAACCTGAATTACCTATAACTTGAGTTTTTGGCAAAGAATCATAACAGGCTATTGGTGGCAAGACTGACACTTATTTCCCCATCCCTAGTTGTCCCCAAAGTGATCATAGTGAACCACCTTCTATGAACCACTGCAAAGGTAGACAGAGAGTTGCAGGGTTTTGGCTGGGCAGTAATGAAAAAACTGCAATATAGGTAAATCACATGGTGTGATTTCAAGATGATCGTGTCCCTTTCTTCTGCCCTTTTCCCTCTCGGTAAAGATTTTCAAGGTTTAGCAGTTACCAAGGAAACCTTGGTGGCTTGCTGCAATATGTACAATACACACTGCAACCATGGCACACTAGTACTGGGTAAACAGCCAATCACGCAATCTGCTTTGCCTTGGATGATGGTAAGCTTAGAGGATCCTCACTTAGTAAAAATGGTCACTACCTGCTATTGTATGCTGCATCTAAGAACAGACTGCACAATCAGCAAACAGTTTGAATTGTTAGGTTATGAGGAAGGGAATTTCGTTAATGAAACAAATTCAAGATAACTGGTCCTAGGGGACTGTCTTAAACATCTGTTACAAATATCTTACTTTATGCTAGACTCCAGCCATTGGAAAATTTTCACCCTCATTCCTATTTGCCCATTTTACACTGACTTCTTGGTATCACACTTTTCTGAATAGTTCCCTGGATACTCAGTCCCAAGATGTACAGGTTAGGTGGACTAGCTATGCTAAATAACCGTTTAGTATCCCAAAATGTATAGGATAGGGAAAGTAGCTAGGTAAACACTGAGTTATGGGGATAAGCCCTAGGTGAGATGCTCTGTCGGAGAGTCAGTGCAGACTCAACAGGCCAAATGGCCTCCTTCTGTACTGAAGAGATTTTGTGATTCATTTAAGTTGCAAAATTCAGTTATGCTCCATGGAGAATCCATGCTTTATTCAAATCCTAAGGCACAGGCATTAGTTTCAAAGCCGACTGTTATGTCACCTTCCTCACTGCCAGGGGTGGTGGTGGGTCTTCTTGAACTATTGCAATCACTGTGGCAACTGGTGCTCCCACGCTCTTGCTGGGCAAAGACTTGGAGGTTTCTGCTCCAATAATATTGAACGAAAGGTGACAAATGAGCAAGTCAAAACGGTGTATCATTTGTTGGGGAATTCAGAGGCAAATGTGTTTACATACATTTCCTGTCTTGGTCCTTCCAAGTAATAGGGATAATAGATTGGAAGGGGCTGCTCAAAATTATTGACAAGTTGCTTCAGTGCATCCCATAGATAATATCCACTGCAGCCATAATTTTCCACTGCTGCAGGCAGTAAATTGCATTGCCAGGAGAAGCAATCTGCTTGATTGCCCAGAATAGGTGCCGGAGTGTGATGTCTAGGGAAATTTCACAGTAACTTCATTGCAGTATTAATCAAAGCCTACTTGCAACACTAATAAATAAACTTATAACTTAAACTTCTTGACTGCTGAAGTTGCAAGTGTACAGCAGACTGTCAAGTTCCTAACTTATGCCTTGTGGGTGTAAAATGCTGGGGAAAACTCAGCAACGCTATAGAAAAATGAAACAAAGTTAACATTTCAGATCAACAGCTGGTTCTGTTGAAATCATGGCCTGAAACTGTTTTTCTTGCCACAGATTTTGCCAAGCCTGATAGGCTTTTCCAACAATTCTGCTTTTACTTTAGAATAAAAGTGGATACATTGGTATATTGGTGAAATTTTTTTATTAAATAAAAGCTTAACCACATCCATATTTGGCTTTGCAGAGCTCCAAACAGTTATGATCTTCAATTTTATCAGTTAAAAATTATATATCAGGTGTATTTCGTTCTACCATTAAGTCAACTGTGAAAAGTATACACATACACAACTCAAAATTAAGAATATAGAACAACAAAACCAGCAGCTTTTTTTTAAATTCATTCATAGGATGTGGGCATTATGACTAGACCACCACTTATTACCCATCCCTAACTGTCCCTGAGAAGTTGGAGAGCTGTCTTCTTGAACTGCTGCAGCCCATGTGTTGCAGGTACACCCACAATGTTGCTAGGGAGCAGTGTTCCAGGATTTTTGAACAGGTGAGAGTGAAAAACTGATGATACATTTCCAAGTTAGGATGGTGCGTGGCTTGGAGGGGAACATCTAGACAGTGGTGTCACATTGTATCTGCTGTCCATGTCCTTCCAGACAGTAGTGAATATGGTTGTAGAAAGTGCTGCTGAAGGAGCTTTGATTAGTTCCTGCAATGTATTCGGTAGAAGATGCATGTATCTACCACTGTGTGCCGATAGTGGAGGGAATGAATATTTGTGGATAGGGAGTTTCTTGAGTAATAAAGCTGCAGTCATCCAAAGAAAGGGAGAATATTCTATCTTCTAACACTCCTGACATGTGCGTGGAAAGGTTTTGGCAGGGAGGGGGGTGTTCCAATCAGTGAACTATTTACCGCAGGATTCCTAACCTCTTATCTGCTCCTGCAGCCACTGTATTTATTTCACAGAATCATACGGCTACTTTCTTAGTTTCTGGTTAATGTACCACCTCCCCTCCAGAAGTTGGCATGGAGATGTCACCAAATGTCAAGGGATTTTTATTTGTTAATCTGTTGGACATGGGCATCACTAGCTGGACAGAATTTATTTCACCAGTGCTAAAGTCCAACAGGTTTATTTGGTAACAAATACCACTAGCTTTTGCAGCACTGCTCTTTTGTCAGGTGAGTGGGAATTCTGATCACAAACACAGCATATAAAGCCACAAACTCAATTTACATGAATAATGATTGGGATGCAACTCTTTATAGCTAACCAAGTCTTAAAAGTACAGACAATATGAGTGGAGAAAGGTTTAAGCCCAGGTTAAAGAGATGTGTATTGTCTTCAGACAGGACAGTTAGTGAGATTTTGCAAGTCCAGGCAAGTTGAGGCATGGTACATTGGGGAGACCTTGCAGACTCTACGACAACAGATGAACGAACACCGCTTGACAATCACCAGGCAAAACTCTTCTCCTTCTGTGATCACGGGCGTTCGGCCTCTGATCTTCGGGTAAATGTTTTCCAAGATGACTTCCACAACACACAACAGTGCAGAGTTGATGAGCAGAGACTGATAGCCAAGTTCCGCATACATGAGGACAGCCTGAACCGTGTTCTTGGTTTCATATGACACTATCTGTAACCCCACGACTTGCCTGGACTTGCACAAATCTCACTAATTATCCTAGAAAATCACAGCTCAGAAACAAGCCTTTTGGCCCTTCTGCGCTATGCCAAACCATTTTTTGCCTAGTTCCACTGACCTGCACTTGGACCACATCCCTCCATACACCTCTCATCCAAGAACCCATCCAAGTTTTTCTTAAATGTTAAAGTGACCCCGCATTTACCACTTTATCCGGCAGCTCATTCCATACTCCCACCACTCTCTGCGTGAAGAAGCCCTTCCTAATATTCCCTTTAAACTTTTCTCCTTTCACCTTTAACCCATGCCCTCTGGTTTTTTTTCTCCCCTAGGCCTCAGTGGAAAAAGCCTGCTTGCATTCACTCTATCTACACCCATCAAAATCATATACACCTCTATCAAATCTGCCCTCATTCTTCTACGCTCCAGAGGATAAAGTCCTAACCTATTTAATCTCCCTCTGTAACTCAGCTTCTCAAGTCCCAGCAACATCCTTGCGAACTTTCTCTGCACTCTTTCAGCTTATTTACATCATTCCTGTAACTAGGTGACCAAAACTGTACACAATACGCTAAATTTGACCTCACCAATGTCTTTTACAACCTTACCATAACATTCCAACTTTTACACGCGATACTCCTATTTATAAATTGTCCTGTCTGGAGACAATACACATCTCTTTAACCTGTGCTTAAAGCTCTCTCCATTCACATTGTCTGTACCTTTAAAGCTTGATTAGCTGTAAAGACTCACATTCCAATCATTATTCATGTAAATTGGGTTTGTGTCTTTATATGCCCTGTTTGTGATCAGAATTCCAGCCAGCTGACAAAGGAGCAGCACTCCAAAAACTAGCTATGGGTGGCACAGCATCACAAGTGGTTAGCATTGCTGCTTCACAGCTCCATGGACCTGGGTTTGATTCCTGACTTTGGTCACCATCTGTGTAGAGTTTGCAGATTATCCTCGTGCCTGCATGGGTTTCCTCCAAGTGCTCTGGTTTCCTCCCACAGTCCAAAGATGTGCAGGTTAGGTTGATTGGCCATGCTAAAATTGTCCAGAGTGTGTAATTAGTGGGTACTTATTACTGGAAATTATAGACTGGTGAGCCTTACTCCTGTTGTGGGAAAAGTTTTGGAAAGGATTATAAGAGATAGAATTTATTATAATCATCTAGAGAGAAATAATTTGATTAAGGATACTCAACATGGTTTTATGAAGGGTAGGTTGTGCCTCACAAACCTTATTGAGTTCTTTGAAAAGGTGACCAAAGAGGTGGATAAGAGTAAAGCAGTTGATGTGATGTATATGGATTTTAGCAATGCATTTGATAAGGTTCCCCATGGTAAGCTACTGCAGAAAATATGGATGCATGGGAATGAGGAATTTAGCAGTTTGGATCAGGAATTGGCTAGCTGATAAAAGACAGAGGGTGGTAGTTGATGGAAAATATTCAACCTGGAGTTCAGTTACTAGTGGTGTACTGCAGGGATCTGTATTGGGGGCCACTGCTGTTTGTCATTTTTATAAATGACCTAGATGAAGGTGTAGAAGGCTGGATTAGTAAATTTGCTGATGACACCAAAGTCAGAGGAGCTGTAGACAGTGAGGATGGATGTTTGCAGAGGGACATAGATAAGCTGCAGAGCTGGGCTGAGAGGTGGTAAATGGAGTTTAATGTAGAAAAGTGTGAGGTGATTCACTTTGGTAAGAGTAATAGGAGTACAGAATATAGGGCTAATGGAAGGACTCTTAGTAGTGTCGAGGAGCAGAGAGATCTTGGTGTACATGTGCATAGATCCTCAAAAGTTGACACCCAGGTTGTTAAGAAGGTGTATGGTATGTTAGCTTTTATTGGGAGAGGGATTGAATTTTGGAGCTGTGAGGTCATGTTGCAACTGTACAAAACTCTGATGTGGCTGCACTTGGAGTATTGTGTACAGTTCTGGTCCCCACATTATAAGAAAGATGTGGAGGCTTTGGAAAGAGTGCAGAGGAGGTTTACCAGGATGTTGCCTGGTATGGTGGGAAGGTCTTATGAGAAAAGGCTGAGAGACTTGAGGTTATTTTTGTTAGAGAGAAGAAGGTTAAGAGGTGACCTAATTGAGGCATACAAGATGATCAGAGAGTTAGGGTGGATAGTGAGAGCCTTTTTCCTCTGGTGATGGCTAACACAAGGTGACATAGCTTTAAATTGAGGGGTGATAATTATAGGATGGTTGTCAGAGGTAGATTCTTTACTCAGTAAAGGCATGGAATGCCCTGCCTGCAGCAGTTGTGGACTTGCCAACTTTAAGGGCATTCAAATAGTCATTGGATAGACATATGGATAATATGGAATAGTTTAGGTTAGAGGGTCATGAGATTGGTTCCACTGGTTGGTGCAACACTGGGGGTCTAAGGGCCTGTATTGCACTGTAAAATTCTATGTACATATGTAGGGGTATGGGGGTGGGGCCTGGATGGGATTGTGGTTGGTGCAAACTCAATGAGCCAAATGGCCTCTTCCTGTGCTGTAGGGTTTCTATGATTTTCTATGACTTCTAGTGGCATTTGCTACCAAATAACCTGTTGGATGGTAACCTGGTGTTGTAAGACTTCTACCATGTTTACCCCAATCCAACACTGGCATCTTCATATCAGAATTTATTTCCCATCTCTAATTGGCAGAGGGCAGTTGCGAGTCAACCATGTTGCTGTGACTTCACAGCTCCAGGATCCTGGGTTCGATTCCCAGCTCAGGTTGCTATCTGTGTGGAGTTTGCGCGTTCTCCTTGTGTCAGTGTGGGTTTCCTCCCACAGTCCAAAGATGTGCAGGTTAGGTTGATTGGCTATGCTAAAAAATTGCCCCTTAGTGTCCAGGGATGCATAGGTTAGAGGGATTAGTAGGTATAATATGTAGGGATATGGGGGTAGGGCCTGGGTGGGATTGCGTTCGGTGCAGACTCGTTGGGCCGAAAGGCTTCTTTCTGCATTGTAGGGTTCTATCCTTCTATGTAAAGACTGCAGATTTTCTTCCTTAAAGGAATGTTAGTGAAACAGATCAGCTTTTCTGACGATCAACCATGGTTTTCCTAATTCCAGATTTTGTTTTAATTCAAGTTCCATCATCTGCATGGCAGGATTCAAACCCAGGTACCCAGAACATTAGTTGAGTTTCTAGATTAATACTCTCTCTCAATAATACTTGGCCATTGCCTCCTTTGATTCTCCGTTACCTGGCACTTGTGCGACACAAATGTTACTTGCCACCTGTCAGCCCAAGCTTGGATATTACCCAAGTCTTGCTACATATGGAAATAGACTTCCGTTTCAGTGGAGTCACAAACAACACTGAACATTGTGCAGTCATTGGAAGAAAGGTCATCACTGATGCAGCAGTTGAAGATGGTTGGCCTCTGGATACCAGCAATTCCTGAAGTGATGCAGACAGTAAAGGCAGCAAATGGTATGTAAGAACATAAGAACTAGGAGCAGAAGTAGGCTATCTGGTCCCTCGAGCCTGCTCCGCCATTCAATAAGATCATGGCTGATCTTTTTGTGGATTCAGCTCTATTTATCTGCCTGCTCACCATAACCCTTAATTCTTTTACTGTTCAAAAAGCGATCTATCCTTGCCTTAAAAACATTTAATGAGGTAGGCTCAACTGCTTCACTGGTCAGGGGAATTCCACAGATTCACAACCCTTTGTGAGAAGAAGTTCCTCCTCAACTCAGTCCTCGTCTGCACTTTGCTCTACTAGCCATCGTAGTGTCATGTGATTTTTGACACACTACACTTGGTCCCCAACTCCAAATCATCTATGTAAATCGTAAACGATTGCCATCCCAATACTAATCCCTGAGGCACACCACTAGTCACTGATGTTGGCCTTCACTGCAAGAAGATTCAAGTGCAGGAGCAGGAATGACTTGCTGCAATTATACAGAGTCTTGGTGAGCCTACACCAGGGTTTTGTCTGCAGTTTTGGTCTCCTTACCTGAGGAAGGATTATCTTGCTGTAGATGGAGTGGAGAGAAATTTTACCAGACTGATTCCAGGGATGGATGGGGAGAGATTGACTCTGAAGTTTACAGGATAAATGCAGAAAGGATGTTCCTAATGGTGGAGGTGCCCAGAACCAGGGGTCATAGTCTAAGGACAGAGGGATAAATCTTTTAGGACTGAGATGAAGGGAAACTTCTTCACCCAGAGAGCATAAGCCTATGGAAGTTGCAACCACAAAGTTGTTGAGGTCAAAACATTTATATTTGCAAGAAGGAGTTAGACTAAGGGCCTATTCCTGCTCCTGTTTTCTATGTTTCTAACAACCTCAATCATCTTCCTTGATGCCAATTATGATTAAAACCAGAAGAGTTTCTCTGATTCTCACTGATGCCATATTCAATCAAATGCTATCTTGATATAAAAAGCAATCAATATTTGAACTAAGGCTATAATGAGAGTATGAGCTGAGTGGGCCTGGCAAAACCCAAACTGAGTGTCAGTAAGCAGGCTATTGCTAAGCAAATTGATGGCCCCTTCCATTACTTTACTGATAGAGTAAACTGATGGATGATAATTGGCCAGGTTACATTTGTTCTGCTTCTGGTATGCATGTATAGACATACTTGGACAATTTTTCACATTGCTTGTTAGATGCCAGTGTTGCAGCTTGATTTGTGGGTAAGTCCACGCTAGGCATGTGGGACTCTTTCAAGGGAATACTGAAAATGTTGTAAGATAGATATGTGCTGGCTAAGAGGAAAGATGGGAAAGGTAGGATTAGAGAGCTGTGGATTACTAGGGATATTGAGGACTTTTTTAGGAAGAAAAGAGGCATACAATAGGTCAAAGTAGCTGGGAATGGAGACAGCATTGGAGGAATACAGAGTAGAAGGGAGCTCAAACGGGGAATTAAAAGAGCAAAAAGGGGGCATGAAATGATTTTGGCAGATTGGATTAAGGAAAATCCAAACGCTTTTTACTCCTATGTTAGGAATAAAAGGGTGGTTAGAGGAAAAATCGGACCTCTTAGGGACAGAGGAGGGGAACTGTGCTTAGAGCCCGAGGGAATGGGGGAGATCCTGAATGAATACTTTGCGTCGGTATTCACAAAGGAGGCTTGTTGACTGCTCCTGTCTCTGAGGGAACTGTGGACCAGTTGAGGGAAATATCCATACTGAGGGAGGAAGTGTTAGAGCTTCTAGGTAGCATTAAAACTGATAAATTAAAACTGGCATTTATCCTAGGCTGCATAGGGAGGTGCGAGGTGAAATTGCTGGGCCTCTGACGCAAATCTTTGTCTTTTCTTTGGACACAGGTGAGGTCCCAGAGCAATTCTCCACTTGCTCTGCCACCTTCAGAGACTTGTTCACCTGCATCCCCAGGTCCCTCTGTTTCTATACTCTTAATAAGTCTATCCTTTATCATATACCTCCCCCTTACATTCTTTCTTCCAAAATGCATCACCTTGCATTTATCAGGATTGAATTCCATCTGCCATCTATCTGCCCAAGCTACCAGCCTATCTATGTCCTGCTGCATCGCCTGACAATGCTCCTCACTATCTGCAAGTCCAACCATCTTTGTATTGTCTGCAGACTTGCTGATCACTCCACTTACTCCCTGTTCCAAGTCATTTATATATATATTACAAAAAGAAGAGATCCTAGTACCTATCCCTGTGGCACACCACTAGTGACCGACCTCCAGCTAGAAAAACACCCTTCCACTATTACTGTCTCCTATTACTAAGCCAGTTACTTATCCATCTAGCTACCTGTCCTGTATCCCATGAGCCTTGACCTTCTCAACTAACCTGCCATGAGGACTTTGTCAAACGCCTTACTGAAATCCACATAGACGACATCAACGGCTTGCCCTTTGTCGACCGTTTGTCACCTCCTCAAAATTCTACCAGATTTGTAAGGCACGACCTCCCCTTAACAAAGCCATGCTGCATATCCCTAATCAGATCAGGAGAATAACTAATGTTGTACCATTGTTTAAAAAGGGTAATAGGGATAACCCTGGAAATTATAGGCAGGTGAGTTTGACGTCAGTGGTAGGGAAGCTGTTGGAGGGGATTCTTAGAGATAGGATGTATAGGCACTTAGAGCGTTGCGATCTGATTAGGGATATGCAGCATGGCTTTAAGGGGAGGTCGTGCCATTTGGATGCTAGAGGGAGTTTTTTCACACAGAGGGTGGTGGGGGTATGGAATGTGCTGCCAAGTAAAGTGGTGGAGGCAGGCACTCTGGAGTTATTTAAGAAATACTTAGATGGCACATGAACAGAATGGGAATGGAGGGGTATAGAAAACTGATTTAAAATAGGGATCATGAGCCTTGGGAGTCCCTGGGAAGTGTGTAAATAGATGATGATATTGATGTACTTGTTTTTATCCTACAGATGCTTTGGTCCACCTTGTTGTCTAACAAGGGGCATACACACGAGGGGTCATGAGAGGGCTGCTCTTGGATTTTTTTCGAGAGTATCCTAGTGTTTCACGTCATTAGTGTAGGCTTGACCTGGACCATTTGACAGGCAACACGACACTCAGTGACTATCGTTGTGCTGTGCCGATACATGGATTTGGGCCTGTGTCTGTGGGAGTTTGCGCATTCTCCCCGTGCTTGCGTGGGTTTTCTCCGGGTGCTCTGGTTTCCTCCCACATCCCAAAGATGTGCTCTTAGGCTAATTGGCAAAACAAATTCTCCCTAAATTGTCTCAAATTTCGTTTTTAATCCATAGATCTATAAGCATAAACATAGACAGGGATCTCGGGTAGAGGTGGGAACATCGGGGTGGCGGCATGGGCTTGTTGGGCCGAAGGGCCTGTTTCCCATGCTGTTTTGTTCTTTGTTCTTTGTTCTTCTTTGTCTCCAAGTGATACACTGTTGTTAAGCAATACTGTAAAACAATTTTCTAGTGTTTGATTCTGTATCACTCTTCTATTTTAAAGTAAATGATTCAATTCCAGAATGCAGAAGGTCATCACTCATGACCCACTCAAGACATGGTCTACTTGTGACCATGGCAGATGAATTTGTAGTCAACTTGCTGAAGCTTTCTTCCAGGGCTTTGGCAGTGTCACTGCTGAGATGACGGCAAAGTATTTGAGAACAACTCAAATATTTGTTACCAAGACAGGGTGGTAGGGTTCTTTCAGAAAACCATCCATCACATAGATGAGTTACTTGGTCTCCACAATGGAATTGTGCTAAATACTGCCTTTTCACTCATTTCTCAAGCAAAATAGCTTGGCTTTTTAAATCAAGATCAGGGTGCCATGTGGAATCTCCTCACTGACTGGATAAAAAATACGTTATATGTAATGCATATGGATTTTCAGAGGAATTTGAGATGTTCAAGAAGAAAAAATAAAGCATATAATACAAATGAAAATGTTGCAAGTCAGAATCAATCAACAGATTTGTAGAATCTATCAATAGATTCAGGAAAGAGGCAGATAAATATTTGCTAAAAAGCAGGATAAAGAGTTTTTGGGAAAAGATAGAAATCAACCATGATCACAGAACGTGCTCGACAGCTGAATTGCCTACTCTAGCTCCTAATTTGTTGAGCAAGAAAAGCTTCTTAAATTGGATAACTTTTCGCAATGGTGTACTTCAAGCTGGAATTTGGTTCACTTACTCTTGGTTGTGATTAGAACATAATCTTCAACTACAATAAGCAAAAATTGAATTTGACAAAAAAGAAAAATACTTTAACAAAGATAATTTCAAAGGATCTGTATTGTTAAATAGTAGAAACAAAGTATAATTTTACGTTGGTTTATTTTCATGTTTCTGTGTAAGGAAGGGTCAACTAGTTTAATTCCTGCTGGACAAAGCTGTTTGCATGTGAGGGGATTTTAGTGTCAATTCAAACTGCTTCTATTGTGCTTACAGAAATTACATGAAAAGTAAATAGAAGCTGTGGCAGAAGTAAAAGTCGTTGCTCAGCAAGTAGTGGCCATGTAAGATAGGAAGACTTTTGGATTTAGTTTATACCTGAATATTGCAATTGAGATAGGATGCCAAGGAGTGAACATCTCTCAATTCTGCCAGAAGACAAGCTGGACAGGACAAGGGAGCTGCGAAAGTAATTCATAAGACTTCCCAAAGAACTAGATAAAATAAAGTTAGAAGTTTACTTATTAGTCATAAGCAAGGCTTATATTAGCACTGCAATTAAGTTACTGAAACTCACCACTCTCCGGCACCTATTCAAGTCAATGCAACTAACCAGCACATCTTTCAGACTAAGAGGGGAAACCAGAGCACCCAGAGGAAACCCATGTAGACACGGAGAGAATTTACAAATTCCACAAAGATAGTGACCCAAGCCCAGAATCAAACCCAAGTCCCTGGCACTGTGAGGCAGGAATGCTGACCACTGTGCCATCGTGTTGACCCAGACAAAAATTCAGACAACAAAAAATGGCTTAGCAAGACTGAAGTTAAAGGAACAGAGACCAAGAAATTAAACAAGATACTTGTGACACTGTACCTTTAAGGAATGTATTTTTATTCATGTTCTCTGCAGTTTGTAAACAAGCCTGCTTTTTTAGCTTTTGTTATTGTCACTGTGAGGTCTGTAATGTCATCTTTTATTACTGGTTAAATAACTTGCATGGGGATTTGTTTATTTCTAATCAAGACCTAATGAATTCTCTGGAAGCTTACAACCCTTTTTGAATTGTATGGGAAGATTTATTGACAGATCAGATGGCACAGTTTTTTTTCCCCTTCTTCCAGTAGTTTTTTACTTTCAATTTCAGCTGCTTAGTTAGTTAGTTAGAAGCTGTTGAACTCCAGTTGAAAAGCAGTCTTTCTGTGTCTCTCCCTAGCATTAGAAATTCTGGCAAGTTGTTGGCAATTTTTCTTGCCTTCCTGGAGTGAAAGTTGGTGACTTCTTAACTAGAAGCAAGCAGTGGCATGATCTCTCCCTCAAGGTGCTGGGAGTTCCATGATGAAAAAGTCAGAGCTTCAATTTTCTAACTGAAGGTCTAATTCACAGCAGGCATTGCAGAGCTGCAAAACCATTTGTGCATACTTATTTTCTGTGTTAAACCTAGGATAGGTATATGTTTATAAGGATGTTTATATATTGGAACAGTGCATTTAGTTGTGAAGGATCACCATATCATGATTTTTTTTTTGTTTGCAATTGGTAAAAGTTATTGTTAATTTTCTATTCTTAAATTTTCTATATTTTTAAATAAACCTTGTTTGATAAAAGCTTCCCAGTGAGTCATTTGAATCATATCTGGAGTGAAACAGAGGTATGGAGTCATAAGAACATCTTATGTGAGGAGTCAAGGAAGGAGGGAGCAAGGACAAAAACAAAAGATGGAAAAGAAATAAGAAAAATGATAGGCGGAGAAACCAAAGACAAAGTTCAAACAGAGCTATACAGAAAAATTTGGAAGCAAGGCAAACAATCTTAAAAAGACAAGCTTAAAGGCTCTGTACCTTAATGCGCAGAGCATTTAGAATAAAGTGGGCTAATTGTGCAGATAGATGTAAACAATATAACTGGGATTACAGAGTTATGGCTACAAGGTGACCAGGGCTGGGAACTGAATGTCCTGGAATATTCAATATTTAGGAAGGACAGGCATAAAGGGAAAGGTGGTGGAGTGGCACTGCTGATTAAAGAGCAAATTAATTAACTCAATAGTGAGAAAGGTAATTAGATCTGACAACATGGAATCCGTATGGATAGAGCTGATAAATAACAAAGGGCAAAAAACATTAGTGGATGTCATATATAGACACCCAAACTGCAGTGGTGATATTGGGAATGGCATTAAACATGAAATTAATGATGTGTATGATCAAGGAATATCAGCGATCATGGGTGATTTTAATCTGCACATGGATTGGACAAATCAAATTAGCCACAACGCCATATAGGAGGAATTCTTAAGAATGTATATGGAATAGTTTTCTTGATCAATATATGAAGAAACCAATTAGAAAGCAAGCCATCTTACTCTGGGTATTGTGTAATGAGAAAAGAATCATTGCTGTACAAGATCCCTTGAAAATGGGCAACCATAACATAATAGAATTTATCGAGATGGAGAGTAAAGTAGTTGATTTGGAGACTAGTGTGCTGAATCTTAATAAAGAAAACTGAGGATATGAAGTGTGATTTGGCCATGATAGACTGGGGAGAGTTACTTAAAGGATGACAGTGGATAGGCAATAGCAAACACTCAAGGAACGCATGTAGAAACTGCAGCAACTCTTTATTCCTGTCTGGCACAAAAACAAAATGGGTAAGAAAGCCAAATCCATGGCTTACAAAGGAATTGAGAGAGTATCCGTTATAAGGAAAAATCATACAGATTGGCCAAGAAAAATAATAGGTCTGAAAACTGGGAGCAGTTTAGAATTCAGCAAAGAAAGACCAAGGGATTGATTGAAGAGAAAATACAGTACCAAAGTAAGCTTGCAGGGAACAAAGACTGACACTAAGAGTTTCTATAGGTACGTGAAGAGAAAGAGGTTAAAGACAAATGTAGGTCCCCACAGACAGAAAAGGGGGAATGTATAATAGGGGACAAAGAAATGGCCCAACAACTGAATATATACTTTGTCATCACACAAGAGGATACAAATCAGGACATAGATAGGTTGGAGGACATAGATAGTTTGGTAGACTGGGCAGATAGATGGCAAATGGAATTTAATCCGGGTAAATGCGAGGTGATGCATTTTGGCCGGAAAAATGTAGAAGAGAGTTATAGGATAAAAGGTAAAACTATACGGAGTATAGAGACGCAGAGAGACTTGGGGGTGCAGGTTCACAAGTCTCTGAAGGTGTCCTCACAGGTGGAGAAGGTGATAAAGAAGGCATATAGTATATTAGCTTTCATAGAAAAGGGTATAGAATACAAGAGTAGGAGTTTGATGTTGCAGTTGTATAGAACGTTGGTTAGGCCTCACTTGGAATACTGCGTCCAGTTCTGGTCGCCGTACGATCGGAAGGATGTGGAGTCCTTGGAGAGAGTGCAGAGGAGGTTTACCAGGATGCTGCCTGGTATGGAAGGACTGTCTGATGAGGAACGATTAGATAGACTGGGGTTGTTTTCCCTTGAAAGACGTCGGCTTAGAGGGGATCTCATAGAGGTGTATAAGATTATAAGGGGTATAGATAGAGTAAATGGAGGAAAACTTTTTCCACCTTCAGAAATGGATAGGACGAGGGGTCATGGCCATAGGGTGAGGGGGGCTATGTATAAGATGAATATTAGAGGGCACTTTTTAACACAAAGGGCAGTGGGGGTGTGGAATGCACTGCCGAGTAAGGTGGTGGGAGCAGGCACGCTGGGGCTGTTTAAGGGTCTCTTGGACAGCCACATGAGCGGTATGCAGATAGAGGGATATAGTAGGACTGTTTAACTACGGCTTTTTTTCCACAGGTAATTCGGTCCAACTTGACCAACAAGGAGCATGCATTCGGCAGGTGGTGCAAGGACAGCTCTTGGATGTTGATTCATGGGTTGCCTGGTGCTTCATGTCGTAAATGAGTGCTTTATCTGGACCATCTGAAGGGCACCATGACAGCTCAGTGACTATCGCTGTAGCTGTGCAGACCCTTGGAATTGGGCCGGTGTCTGCGGGAGTTTGCACGTTCTCCCCGTGGTTGCGTGGGTTTTCTCCGGGCGCTCCGGTTTCCTCCCACAACCCAAAAATTCGCTCTTAGGCTGACTGGGGAAACAAATTGTCCCTATAGTGAGAGTCTTCCATATTAGGAATAACCTAAATCTATAATAGGATAATGGAATTGCTACTATATAGTTATGACGGCGGCGCGGGCTCATTGGGCCGAAGGGCCTGTTTCCCATGCTGTGTTGCTCTTAAAAAAAAATTTAAAAAAAAAAATCAGATGCCAGAAATGTTGGAGAATGCTAGATTTAATGAGAAGAGCTGAGGGAGATCAATATTAATAGAGAAATGGTGCTGATAAAGTTGATGGGATTGAAGGCAGATAAATCCATGTCCCATAGTACTTAAGGAAATGGTTCTAGAAATAGTAGATTCATTGGTCGTCATTTTCCAGGATTCTATAGACTCTGGAACAATTCCTGCAGATTGGAGGTAGTGAATGTCACTCCAATATTCAAAAAGGGAGGTAGAGAGAAAACAGGGAATTATAGACAAGTAAACTTAACATCAGTAGTGGAAAAAAATTCTCAAATCCATTAACAAGAAATTTATAGCACATCATTTATAAAGCAGTGGCAGGATCAGAGTGAACATGATTTATGTACGGAAAATCATGCTTGACAAATCTGTTGGAATTCTTTGAAGATGTAACTAGTGGAGTTAACAAGGGGCATATTTAGACTTTCAGAAAGCACTTGACACAAGTCCAGCAAAGAATATTATTGTGCAAGATTAAAGTGCATGGGACTGGAGGAACTGTACTGAGATGAATAGAAAACTAGTTGGCAGAGAGGAAACAATCTGATTTGATTTACTGTCGCATGTATTAACATACAGTGAAAAATATTGTTTCTTGCATGCTATGCAAACCATACCATTCCTAGAGAAGGAAATGAGAGAGTGTAGAATGTAGTGTTACAGCCATAGCTAGTGTGTTGAGAAATATTAACCTAATCCAAAGTAAGTCCATTCAAAAGTCTGACAGCAGCAGAGAAAAGTCGATCTTGAGTCAACGGGTACGTGACCTCAGACCTTTGTACCTCTTTCCTAACAGAAGAAGGTGGGAGAGAGAAGGTCTAGGATCTTTGGGATCCTTAATTATGCTGGCTGCTTTGCCGAGGCAGCGGGAAGTGTAGACACAGTCAATGGATGGGAATGGATGAAAATAGGAATTCATGGGCGCTTTACAAATTGGCAGGCATTAACTAATGGGGTATCACAGGAATTGTTGCTAAGACCTCAGCTATTCATAATACATATTAATGATTTGGATGAGGGAACAAAACGTAACATCTCAAAGTTTGCAGATGATACCAAATTGGGGGGAGGCTGAACTGTGCAGAGATCTTTCAGGATGATCTGGACAGGTTGGGTGACTGGGCTCATCAATGGCAGATGCAGTATGATTTGGATAAATGTGAGGTTAACAAGGTAACAGATTACGACCTGAATGGCTGTAAATTGGGAGAGGGGAATGTGCAGTAGGACCTAGGTGTCCTTGTGCACCAGTCACTAAAGGTAAACATAGAGATGCATCAGGCAGTAAAGAAAGCCAATGTCACGGTGGCCTTCATTGCGAGAAGCTTTGAGTACAGGAGCAGGGATGTGTTGTGGCAACTATACAGGGCCTTGTATGCAGTTTTAGTCTCCTTTTCTCAGGATGTTCTTGGTCTCGATTCAGTGCAGTAAAGATTTACCAGGCTGATTCTGCAGATGGCAGAACTGATGATCAGGGACTGTCACAACTGTAGAGAAGGAGGATGCTGTGAAGGGACTGTCTACGGAGTCTCTGTGAGTGGAAGTTAGGAACAGCAAGGGATCGAAAACTTTGCTGTGTGGTTTTTATAGGATGCCCAATAGTGACAGGGATGTTGAGGTGCAGATCAGGAAACAGATTCTAGAGAGATGTAGAAATAACAGAATTGTCGTGATGGGAGACTTTAATTTCCCAAACATCGACTGGAATGACCCAGAGTAAGGGGTTCGGATGGTGAGGAGTTTGTTAGGTGTGTTCAGGAGGGTTTCCTGAATAAGCCTACGAGAGGAGAGACTGTACTTGGCCTGGTGCTGGCTAATGAACCAGGACAGGTGTCGGATCTCTCGGTAGGGGAGCATCTCGGGAATGATGATCACAATTCTATCTCCTTCACAATAGCATTGGAAAGAGATAGGATCAGGCAGGATAGGAAGGTGTTTATCTGGAGCAGGGGGAAATATGAAGACATCAGGCAGGAAATTGGAAGAGTAAACTGGAAGTACTGAAGGAAGGTGGCGGATTTTCAAGGAATGTTTGTCTGGAGCTCTGCACGACAACGTTCTGGTGAGACAAGGAAGTTTTGATAGGTCGAGAGAACCATGGTGCACAAAGATTGTGGTGAACCTGGTTAGGAAGAAAAGAAAGTTGTACAAAAGGTTCAGGGAGCTAGGGGATATTAAGGATCTAGAAGCGTATAAGACTTGTAGAAGGGAGTTTAAAAAGGAAATTAGAAGAGCCAGAAGGGGTCACAAGAAGGCTTTGGCGGGTAGGATTAAGGAGAATCCCAAGGCATTCTATAAATATGTGAAGAGTAAAAGGATAAGAGAAAGGATAGGATCTATAAAAGGTGAAGGGGGAAAAGGAACCTGAAGAAATGGCAGAGGTGCTTAATAAGTACTTTGCCTCAGTATTCACAATGGAAAGTGATCTGGAGGGTTGTACTGCAGGATTGCAGCACGCTGAAAAGATTAAATATGTGGACATTAAGAAAGAGGATGTGTTGGAACTGTTAAATTCCATCAAGGTAGATAAGTCGCCGGGTCCGAATGGGATGTACCCCAGGTTACTGTGGGAGGTGAGGGAAGTGATTGCAGAGCCCCTGGCGATGATCTTTGTGTCGTCGATGGAGACGGGAGACGTTCCGGAAGATTGGAGGATTGCAGATGTGGTGCCTATTTTCAAGAAAGGGAACAGGGATAGCCCAGGAAATCACCAACCAGTGAGTCTGACCTCAGAGATCGGTAAGTTGATGTACAAAATTCTGAAGGACAGGATTTATGAGCATTTAGAGAAGTTCAATATGATCAGAAATAGTCAACACGGCTTTGTTAAGGGCAGATCGTGCCTTACAAGCCTAGTTGAGTTCTTCGAAAATGTGACTGAACACATTGACGAAGGAAGAGCAGTGGATATGGTTTACATGGATTTCAGTAAGGCATTTGGTAAGGTCCCCCATGCAAGATCTCTTGAGAAGCTGAGAGAGCATGAGATCCAAGGGGCTTTGGCCTTGTGGATCCAGAACTGGCTTGCCTGCAAAAGGCAGAGAGTGGTTGTGAATGGGTCTTTTTCTGCACGGAGGTCAGTCACCAGTGGAGTGCCCCAGGGATCTGTTCTAGGACCCTTGCTGTTTGTCATTTTCATAAATGACCTGGATGAGGAAGTGGAGGGATGGGTTAGTAAGTTCGCCGATGATATGAAGGTTGGTGATGTTGTGGATAGTCTGGAGGGATGTCTGAAGTTGCAACAAGACATAGATAGGATGCAAGACTGGCAGAGAAGTGGCAGATGGACTTCAGCGCTGATAAATATGTGGTGGTCCATTTTGGCAGCACCAATGGGATGAAGGAGTATAATATCCAGGGTAGGAGTCTTGGCAGTGTTGAGCAGCAGAAGGATCTTGGGGTCTGGGTCCATAGGACTCTTAAATCGGCCCTGCAAGTGGAGGATGTGGTCAAGAAGGCATATGGTGTACTGGCCTTCATTAATAGAGAGATTGAGTTTAGGAGTCGGGAGGTAATGCTGCAACTTTATAAGACCCTTGTCAGACCCCACTTGGAGTACTGTGTGCAGTTCTGGTTGCATCACTATAGGAAGGATGTGGAAGCTATTGAGAGGGTGCAGAGGGGATTTACAAAGATGTTGCCTGGATTGGGAGGCATGCCTTATGAAGATAGTTGAGAGAGCTAGGTCTCTTCTCCCTGGAGACACGAAGGTTGAGACGCGACCTGATAGATATTGAGAGGAATAGATAGAGTGGATTCTCGTAGGCTACTTCCCAGGGCTGAATTGGTCGCCTCAAGAGGACACAGGTTTAAGGTGCTGGGGGGCAAGTACAGAGGAGATGTTTGAGGTAAGTTTTTCACTCAGAGGGTGGTGAGTGAATGGAATCAGTTGCCGTCAGTGGTGGTAGAGGCGAACTTGCTGGGGTCTTTTAAGAGACTTCTGGATGAGTACATGGGAATTAATGGGATTGGAAGTTACAGATAGTTCTATGGGCTGGTAGGTACTGATATGATCGGCACAACTTGTGGGCCAAAGGGCCTGTTTGTGCTGTAGTGTTCTATGTTCTATGATGTATGAGGAGAGATCGTTTTCACTGGAGTTCAAAAATTAGGGGGGATCTCATAGAGATTTATAAAATTCTAACAGGGTCTAGGCAGGATAGATAAGGGAGGATGTTCCCAATGGTGGGGGAGTTCAGAACAGGGGTCACAGTCTGAAGATTCAGGTTAGGCCATTTAGGACAGAGGTGAGGAGACATTTCTTCACCTGAAGAGTGGTAAGCCTGTGGAATTCAATACCACAGGAAGTAGTTGAAGCCAAAATATTGAATGCATTCAAGAGGCAGCTGGATAGAGCAGTGGGGCAAATAGGATCAAAGATTATGGGGAAAAAAATAGGATGAGGCTATCGAGTTGGACGATCAGCCGTAATTGTAACAAATGGCAGATCAGGCTCAAAGGGCCAAATGGCTTCCTTTTGCTCCTATCTTCTATGTTTCTATGTTTATGCATCCCACGCCTAATTCAAAATGCAAAATTTATGGTATAGGCTGATTTCATAAAATAACTTTCTGACCTGGATTATAACATTCAGATAAGGATGAGGGAATTCCAGATAAGGTGTTCCACATTAAAGATACAGATGCAGTATTCAGATTTAAAATGGGAGCGCAGACTTGAGGTAAACCAAAAGTTTGGTGCCATCTTAATACAGTCTGACAATAGATAGTTAAACAAATTGTGAAGAATTTATGCAACAACCAAGATAACGAAATATGGAAAGCAAAGTTGTAAAACCTGAAAGTGAATCCTTGATGGACACAGCCGAGGGAACGCATTGTGTAAAAGATTTGAAAGTGTCTCTTACTAAAAGCAGAATCAGAAATTATTTGTCTTAAAGCCAGAGTTCAGTTGAGATACGCTGGCTCATGGTATAAGAATCATCTGAGGAGGTTTTGAGAAATCCACAGAAATTCATTCAAGTTCAGAGCCCGCCTGTGTGCACAAAGGGACTTTGTGCTAACGAGATCACTATAGCTCAAGGTATATTTGTAACTCATGTCGGCCTTAAAACCTGAGAAGATTGTGAAGCTAAGCAGGAAGTAACAATTTTCATAATCAAACTTTTCATGTTTAATATTTTCTTCTTAAAACTAATTAGCAGTCCTGTGATCCTGTTCCTCCATGTTTTCTTAAAAAAGTAAAAGTTGCAATCTTTTGAGCCAAGATTTCATTCTGGGATCTTCCCGTCCAGTTACAACACCAACTGGGATCGTAACATTATGGGCTACTGGAGGAAAAGTGAGGAATAACAATTATTTTTACAAAATGCTTTTAAACATTATAACAAACTTCAGAGGCTTCATTAGAAAAAGATGGATGTGAGACAAGGAGTGATTGGAGTTCACTAAAAACTTGTTCAGAGACAGATTTAAAAAGAATCTTAATGACAAGAAGATGCTCAGGAGAGAATTCAAAAAGGAATTGGTGTCAGTGATAAAGTATATAAAAGGCCAGAATCATAGGAACTCAAGAACACAAAAGTAAGAATTAGGAATAAAGGAAAAAGCCATTGGCCCCTAAAGCCTGTTCTACCAGTCAATAATGTCATGGCTATTATAACTGTGGCCTCAACTTCACTTTCCTATCAAGTCCCCACAGAATTTTTCAATAAGATTACCTTTCGATCTTTAAAAGACCATGGATACAGGCCAACCTGTTTAGAGTTTCCACACAAGACAGCCCCTTCATCCCAATCAATCAGGTGAACCTTGTCTGAACTCTTTGCAGGTCATAGCTTTAGGATAAGCAACGAGAAGAAATTACTTCTCTCAAAGGGTCATGAGTCTACAGAATTCAATATCCTAGAGTGTGGTGAATGCTGGCACTCTGAACAAAGTCAGAGGTGGCCAAATTTTTAATTAGTAAGAGTTTGAAAGGCTATTGGTGAACAAGTAGAAAACTGGGAGGCTATGATTCTTATGTCAACGAAAACTTTGTTTTGCACTCATCTGAACAGACACAAAACCGTCAAATTTCAAATTTATGCTGCAGAAGAGAAGGGAATACTGATTGGTTGGCAAGTTGGCTCTGACTATTTGAGATGTTGCCATGGCAAAAGAATAATAAGAATAAGAACTAAGGACAGGAATAGACAATTCAGCCCCTTGAGCCTACTCTGCCATTAAATATGATCATGGTTGATCTTGGCTCAGTCTCCATTCAGTTTAGCCCTTCAAACTCTTACTAATTAAAAATATGTCCAACTCTTCCTTAGAGTCATAGAGGTTCACAATATGGAAACAGGCCCTTCGGGCCAACTTGTGTATGTCCCCCCCCTCCTTTTTTAAACCCCCAAGCTAGACCCAATTGCCCACATTTGGCCCATATCTCTCTATACCCATCTTAGCCATGTAACTATCTAAATGGTTTTTAAAAGACAAAATTGTACCTGTTTCTATTACCACTACTGGCAGTTTGTTCCAGATGTAGAGATGCCGGTATTGGACTGGGGTAAACACAGTAAGAAGTCTGACAACACCAGGTTTAAGTCCAACCGATTTATAACTATCAAATAAATCAGTTGGATTTAAACCTGCTGTTGTCAGACTTCTTACTTAGTTTGTTCCAGACACATATCACCCTCTGTGAAAAAAAATTGCCCTTCTGGACATTTTTGTAACTCTCCCCTTTGGACCCTTTCATAACTCTCCCCTCTCACCTTAAACTTATGCTGTCTATTTTTAGACTTCCCTGTCTTTGGGAAAAGATGTTGACTTTCGAGCTGATCGATGCCTCTCATTATTTTATAGACCTCTTATATGGTCACCTCTCAGCCTTCTATGCTCCAGAGAAAAAAAATCCCAGTCTATCCAGCCTCTCCTTACAACTCAAACCA
The DNA here is from genome assembly GCA_024679065.1 of Sphyrna mokarran. NCBI lineage: Eukaryota > Metazoa > Chordata > Chondrichthyes > Carcharhiniformes > Carcharhinidae > Sphyrna > Sphyrna mokarran. The sequence goes on from JAGIQG010000005.1 coordinate 4,979,614, forward strand.
TCAAATCCCGGTAGCATCCTAGTAAATCTTTTCTGCACTCTTTCTAGTTTAATAATATCCTTTCTATAATAGCATGACCCAGAACTGTACATAATATATAAAGTGTAGACGTACCAAAGTCTTCTACAACTTCAATAAGATGTCCCAAGTCCTGTATTCAATGTTTTGACCGATGGAAACTAAGCACAGTGAATGTTTTCTTCACCAATCTATCCACTTCTGACTCCATTTTCAAGGAGCTACGAACTTGTACGCCTTGATCTCTTTGCTCTGTAACTCTTCCCAATGTCCTACTATTAACTGATTATGTCCTACCCTGGTTCTATCTACCAAAATGCAATACCTCGCATTTATCTAAATTAAACTCCATCTGCCGTTCATCAGTCTACTGACCCAATTGATCAAGATCTACTATGCCAACAATCTTGGTGTCATCTGCAAACTTATTAACCATGCCTTCAATATTCTCATCCAAATCATTAATATTAAAGACAAATAACAGTGGACCCAATACCAATTGCTGAGGCACACTGCTGTTCACAGGACTCCAATTCGAGAAACAACCCTCTACAACCACCCTCTGGCTTTCGTGATTAAGCCGATTTTATATCCATTTAGCTACCTCACCCTGGATCCCGTGATATTTAACCTTATTTAACAACATACCATGCATATCTTGTCAAAGGCCTTACTAAAGTCCACGCAGACAATTTCAACTGCACTGCTTTCATCCACCTTCTTGGTTACCCTTCAAAAAACTGAATCAAATTTATGAGACATGATTTTCCACTTAGACACTCATGATCCTTTTAGAGAAGTAATTTTTTTCTCATCTCTGATTTAAATCTGCTAACCTTATCCTAAAACTATGACCTCTTGTTCTAGATTACCCCACAACAGGAAACATCCTCTCCATGGTTTTTTTTGTCAATTCTCCCTTATATCTTGTACACCTTAATTAGCTCTCCTCTCATTCTTCCAAACACAAGAGAATATAGGCCTAAACTGATCAATTTCTGTTTGTAAGTCAACACCCTCATCTCTGGAATCAATCTGGTGAATGTTCTCTGAATTACCTCCAATACAATTATATCACTCCTCAAGTTAGGGGACCAAAATTGCACACAATATTTTAAGTGTGGTCTCACTAATGCTTTGTGTAGTAACAACAAAACTTCACTACTTTACATGAGCTTGTGTGTTTCCGGCTTACTCCCGATTTCAGGGTTCTCACTCACTCTCATCCCTACACGCCAACAGATACTTGCACTTGCTCCTATAGTGGTTGGGTGAGTGAACAAGCATCCAAAGATTAGGAAAAAAACCAGCCAGACATGCACGCAAACCTTCTTATGCCAACGGTCATCTTTGTCCATTACTCTATTTTCAATATCAATTTATTGTTTTGACACTGCTTTATTTTTGCTCAGTAACTTGTTTCCTTTCTTCATACTCAACCTTTTTTTTGAGATCCTGCATCTTTCTGAAATTTGCTCGTTGTCCTTTGAGTGACGAAGGAATGGAGAAATAGTGGAACCCTTAAGAATATTGATAGGCAAAGGGATTTGGGTGTACAGGTACACAGGTCACTGAAAGTTGCAATGCCAGGTGGAGGAGTTGGTCAAGAAGACATACAGCATACTTGCCTTCATCGGCCAGGACACTGAGTTTAAAAATTAGCAAGTTATGTTGCAGCTTTAGTTAGGCTGCACTTGGAATATAGTGTTCAATTCTGGGCACCACATTACCAGAAGAATGAGGAGGCCTTACAGGGGGTACAAAAAGATTTACCAGGATGTTTACCTAGCATTAACTATGAGGAAAGAACAAAGAACGAAGAAGAACAAAGAAAGGATGGAGAAATATAGTTTGTTCTCATTGGAACGACAGAGGTTGAGGGGCGAACTGACAGAAGTCTATAAGATTATGAGGGGCATGGACAGAGTGGATAGTCAGAAGCTTTTTTCCAGGGTGGAACAGCCAATTACTAGGGGGCACAGGTTTAAGGTGCGAGGGGCAATGTTTAAAAGTGATGTACAAGGCAGATGTTTTACACAGAGATTAGTGGATGCCTGGAACTTGTTGCCAGGGGACATAGTGGAAGCAGATACGGTAGTGAGTTTTCAGGGGTGTCTTGATAAATACATGAATAGGATGGGAATAGAGGGTTATAATCCCCAGAAGGGTAGGGAGTTTTAATTAAGTTGGGCAGCAGGGTTGGTGCAGGCTTGGAGGGCTGAAGAGCTTGTTCCTGTGCAGTAACTTTCTTTGGTCTTTGAGAAGTACCCAATTTACTGTGAACTTTTACAAAACATTGGTTCAGCCTGAGCTAGAATACCATATCCATTTCTGGGCATCACAGTTTAGGATGTAAAGGCACACATACCATTTGACAATAATTCTGGGGATGAAGGCCTTCAGTTACATGGATAGATTGGAGAGGCTGAGATGTTCAGCCTGAGCTAGAATACCATATCCATTTCTGGGCATCACAGTTTAGGATGTAAAGGCACACATACCATTTGAGAATAATTCTGGGGATGAAGGCCTTCAGTCACATGGATAGATTGAAGAGGCTGAGATGTTCTCCTTAAGTGACATGACAATTTCATGGTCAGCATAGTGGCATAGCACTGCAGTCTCTCAGCAAAGGAACCAGGTTTGATTCCCAGCTTGGGTCACTGTCTGTGCAAAGTCTGCACATTCTCCCTGTGTCTGCTTGGGTTTCCTCTGGGTGCTCATCCCCAGTTTGAAAGACATTCTGGATAGGTAAACTGTCCATGCTAAATTCTCCTTCCATGCACCCAAACACCCGGATTGCGGTGACTAGGGGATTTTCACAGTAACTTAAATGCAGTGTTAATGTAAACCTATTTGTGACACTAATAAGTAAACTTAAACCAGGCTATGACTAAAATCATAAAACGGTACAGACAGATAGTGTATGGGGAGGAATTATTCTCATGTGGAAAGGTTGAAAGCCAGTGGACACAGATTTAAAATGCATAGCAAAAGAACCAAAATATGACAATGGGGCAGAGGAAACTTAACCAAATTTTAGCTACAAGATTAGGCTGGAGAAACTGGGGTTGATCTCCTTGGAGAAAAGGAGATTGAGAGGAGATTTCATTTAAGTCTATGAGATTATGGCATATTTAGATAAAGTAAACAAAGAAAAGCTAATTAGCTGAAGCTACAAGGACTAAGGGATACAAACTTAAAAGTTTTGGGTAACAGATGAAGGATACAAAAAGAATTTTCTTTTGAAAGACGGATGATGAACAAGAACTCGCTGGCTTAGAACAAAGAACAATACAACACACAGGAACAGGCTCTTCTGCCCTCCAAGCCTGCACCAATCACGTGTTCCTGACTAGATCAGTCGTTTGTATCCCTCTATTCCCAGTCTGTTCATGTGGCTAAGTCTTAATTGATCCTAGCATGTCTGCCTCAACCACCTTGCTTGGTAGTGCATTCCAGTCCCCCACCACCGTCTATGTAAAATACATCCCTCGCATATCTGTATTGAACCTTGTTCCCCCTATCTTGAACTTGTGATCTCTTGTGTTTGTCATTCCCAATCTGGGAAAAAGCTTCCAACTGTTCACCCGATCTATGCCTTTCATAATTTTATAAACTTCTATTAGGTCATCCCTCAACCTCTGTCCTTCCAGGAAGAACAACCCTAGTTTACTCAATCGCACCTCATAGCTAAGACCCTCCATACCAAGCAACATCCTGGTAAATCTTTTCTGCACTCTCTCCAAAGCTTCCATGTTCTTCTGGTAGTGTGGCAGCCAGAACTGGGTGCAGTATTCCAAATGTGGCCTAACCAATGTTCTACATAACTGCAACATCATATGCCAACTTTTACACTTTATGCCCCATCCAATAAAGACAAGCATGCCATATGCCTTCTTCACCACCTTTTCCATCCGTATAACCACCTTTAAAGGTCTGTGGACTTGCACACCCAGATCCCTGTGTATCTATACTCCTGATGGTTCTGCCATTTATTATATAGCTTTCCCCGCGTTAGATCTACCAAAATGCATCACTTTGCATTTATCTAAATTAAATTCCTACAGAGCAAGGAATGAATGATATCAAAAGGAAAATTGGTGTTATCCAGGTCAGAAACTCCAGAATATTTTGTGATGTTAGCCAAGACCATATGTTTTGCAATTTGAATTTTACTAGGGTAACCATGAGATGTTTCATTTCAGCTATGATTCAAATGACCCACTAGGGAGCTTTATCAAACAAAGTTTATTTAAGAATATAGTTAGCATGTAGAAAGAAAAATTAGCAATAGCTTTTATCAATTACAAACAACAAAAAATATAGGGCTAGTGGAAGAACCCTTAATAGTGTTGTCGAGCAGAGGGATCTTGGAGTACAAGTACATAGCTCTTTGAAAGTTGGCACCCAGGTTGATAAAGTTGTTAAGAAGGTGTACGGTGTATTAGCTTTTATTGGTAGAGGGGTTGAATTTAGGAGCTGTGAGGTTGTGTTACAACTGTACAAAACTCTGGTGCGGCCGCACTTGGAGTATTGCGTACAGTTCTGGTCGCCGCATTATAAGAAAGATGTGGAAGCATTGGAAAGGGTGCAGAGGAGGTTTACCAGGATGTTGCCTGGTATGGTGGGAAGGCCTTATGAGGAAAGGCTGAGGGACCTGAGGTTATTTTCATTAGAGAGAAGAAGGTTACGCGGTGACCTAACTGAGGCGTATAAGATGATCAAAGGACTGGATAGGGTGGATAGTGAGAGCCTTTTTCCTCGGATGGTGATGACCAACATGAGGGGACATAACTTTAAATTAAGAGGTGGTAGTTATAGGACGGATGTCAGAGGCAGGTTCCTTACACAGAGGGTGGTGAGGGCGTGGAATGCCCTGCCTGCAGCAGTTGTGGACTCGCCTACTTTGGGGGCATTCAAATGGTCGGTGGATAGGCATATGGATGATATTGGAATAGTTTAGGTTAGAGGGTCCACTGGCCGGCGCAACATCGAGGGCCGAAGGGCCTGTACTGCGCTGTAATGTTCTATGTTCTAAAAAAAGTAATGATATTGTATAAACTTTAACAACTAAATGCACTGTTCCTCCTTATAAACGTACCTCTACCGCAAGTTTAGCATAAAAAATAAGATTGCTCACGTAATACTGGAACTTAGTCCTTTGGTTGGAGAATTGAAATTTAACTTCTCAGCCATGTAACTTGCTGCAGACCTTGGGGTAGAGATAATGCCACTGCTGGCCTCTTGCCTTTAGCCAGTAAACCTATGCAAAAGATACAGGCAATCCTTGCCTCTAGTTAGTAGCTAGCAAACCACCAATAGCAGAATTTCCACTCGAGAAAGGCAAGAAGACCTGCTTCCAGCTAGCCAGCAGAATTTATAATAATAGGGACAGAAACACAAACTTTGTCAGTCTCAATTTCACACAGCTTCTAACTAAAGCTTTAAAAAAACTGCCCCACCAGACCTGTTAATCATTCTTCCCACTAACATTTCAAAAGGCTCATAAACTCATAAAACTCCAGGATATCACATTAGGCCCAGATTAAAATTAAAACTCCATTTACGCAGCAATAAAAGGACATTTAAGCAGACAGCTCAGCAACAATGAGAAAAAAAGCTGCTTACAAACTGCAAAGAGCATGATTTGAAAAAACATTTCTGATAAGTATAGTACCATCACACTAGGCGGGAACTTGAGGAAATTAAACCTGCAGGGCTACTGGTAGGACTGATTGGTTTATGCCACAGAGTGCTAGCCTGGATTGATGGGGCAAATGATCTCCTTGTGTATCGCAATGATTTTGTAACTCCATGACATGAGGAAAACATTTTTTGAGTAGTGAGGGGTTAGGATCTGAATTATAAATTCTCCATTCTCTGCCTATTATGTCTTTACTAATCTTTCCCTTTTCACATATTGATAACAGTCTTTACGTTCCTTTTCGACTTAGTTTTATCTTCTATTTTCTCTTTTATCAATATCTTGCTTCTCTTTTGCTGAATTTTAAAGTAGCTCCATTCCTCAGGCTTACTACTTTTTTGGCAATTTTGTAAGTCCCTTCCTGTGATCTGATACAATCCTTAACTTTTGTTAGCCGTAGGGTGTCATGGTAACACAATGGTTAGCACTGTTCCCTCAGTGTCAGGGGAACGGGTTCGATTCCTGGCTTGGATAAGTATCTTTGTTGAGTCTGCATGTTATCCCCGTGTCCATGTGGATTTCCTCCGGATAGTCCTGCTTCCCTGCTGTCTGAAAGACATGCTGGTTGGGTGCATTGGCTATGCTAAATTCTTCCTCAGTGCACCTGAGCAGTGGTTCCCCAATATACCTCAGCCCACTTGTCGCTCACAGATAGTTTGCTTTGTTCATATTAAAACTGTACACTTTCAAACTGAATGGAAAATATTTAATGCTTTTTCCTCAAGGCTCCTTTACATCAAGATTAGCCCTTTCTCATTGTATAAGAACATAAGAAATAGGAGCAGGAATAGGCCATCTAGCCCTTTGAGCCTGCCCACCATTCCATAAGATCGTGGCTGATCTGAAGTGGATCATTTCCATTTTCCTGCTTTCTCCCCATAACCCTTAATTCCCTTGTCTATCAGAAACCTGTCTACCGGTGACTTAAATATATTCAACGAGGTAGCTTCCACCACTTCAATGGGCAGAGAATTCCAGAGACTCACCACCCTTTGAGTGAAGAAGTTTCTCCTCAACTCTGATCTAAACTGCCCCTCCCTTATTTTGAGGCTGTGCCCTCTAGTTCTGCTATCCTTTTTAAGTGGGAAGAATCTCTACCTCTACCCTATCCATCCCCTTCATTATCTTATATGTCTCTATAAGATCCCACCGCAGCCTTCTACACTCCAACGAGTACTGACCTAGTCTATTCAACCTTTCCTCACAAGCTAAACCCTCATCTCCGGTATCAGCCCAGTAAACCTTCTCTGCATTCCCTCCAAGGCCAATATATCCTTTCGCAAATGCGGCGACCAGAACTCCACACAGTACTCCACTTGCGGCCTCATCAGTGCCCTGTACAGTTGTAGCAAGACCTCCCTGCTTCTACATTCTATTCCTCTCGCTATAAAGGCCAACATTACATTCATCTTCTTGATCACCTGCTGCACCTGCAGACTGGGTTTTGCGAATCGTGCACAAGGACTCCCAGGTCCCTCTGCACCGTAGCACACTGCAGCTTTTCACCCTTTAAATAATAATCCCTCCTACTATTATTTCTACCAAAGTGGATAATCTCACATTTGCTAACATTATATTCCATCTGTCAGATCCTCGCTCACTCACTCAGCCTATCCAGATCTCTCTACAGACTTCCGCGCCTTCCACACAATTTGCTTTTCCAGTCATTGCGTGGAAGACGCGGAAAGTCTGCAGAGAGATCTGGATAGGCTGAGTGAGTGGGCAAAGACCTGACAGATGGAATATAATGTTAACATATGTGAGATTATCCACTTTGGTAGAAATAATAGTAGGAGGGATTATTATTTAAAGGGTGAAAAGTTGCAGCGTGCTACGGTGCAGAGGCACCTGGGGATCCTTGTGCAAGAATCATCATGGATGGAAAATAGCTCATTCTCTACTCAGTTCCTCAACATACTGTTCCAGAAAACCATTGTGTATACATTCTTGAAATTTGTCCTGCTCAGCATTAACACTAATTAAGTTTATTCAGCCTACATGTAGATTGAAATCTCCAATGATTACTGCATTGCCCTGTTACATGCATGACTTGGAACCATTCCTTCACTACCACTGGGTCAAAATCTTGGAACTCCCTTCCCAACAGTACCATGAATGTGCCAATATCAAATGGACTGCAACGGTTTATAACAACAGCTCACTACCACTACCACCAAGATCAATTGGTGATGGCAATAAATTCTGGCCTGGATGGCAACATCCACATCCAGTGAAAGAATAAAACAAATTCTTGGCGAAAGTAGGGGGAGAAACATTGACTGCCAACCTGCACCAAACAGGAAGCATATTTAATATCTTCTCTAAATTGTGGGAAATTAAGACTATTCTAACGTTGCCAATCACAGCCATACCACCATTACCAAAAACACTGACCCTTAAGTTTATTCAATTGTGATTTAGCTCAAAATGAAAAATTGTGTAGTTAACCCATTTTAGAGCAATCAACTCAGATAACAACTAGATTGCTATCTTAGGTTTCAGACCAGCAAGCCAGTTAAATTTGTTCCATAAAACTGTCCAAATACTTATTCTTTGTCATCAGTAACTATATTTTATGAGTGCAACGTCAGTGGCACATTGGCTTTGTCCTTATTAGGGAAAGGCTTAGAATCCATTGCTTAAAATGGGAGATGAAACAGTTACCACATCAACTTCTAATATTTCACAGAAAATAGCTTTCATACTATAAATACCCAGGTTTTAAGTCATGCTTTAATAATCACAAGCACTTCTGCATATAGTTTCACTGCTGTACAGACACACAAACATTAGCTGCAAAGTAATATTTTAACCCTTTCTTTCATTCACACCTATGAAACCTTTCCTTATACGAAGGACTAAACAACTTTTAATCAGAAAAACAGGGACATAATGACGCTGTGTCACAGTGGTTAGTACTGCTGTCTCAACGCCAGGAACCCAGGTTTGATTCCTGGCTTAGGTAACTGTGTATGGAATTTGCACGTTCTCCCTGCGTGTGTTGGGGTTTCCTCTGGATGCTCCAGTTTCCTCTCTCAATCCAAAGATATGCAGGTTAGGTGAATTGGCCATCTAAATTCTGCCTCAGTGTACCCCAACAGGCACTGCAACATGGTGACCAGGAGATTTTCACAGTAACATCACTGCAGTGTGAATGTAAGTCTACTTCTAACTAATAAATAAAAATTTTAACTTATAGAACATAGAACACTACAGCACAAACAGGCCTTTCAGCCCACAAGTTGTGCCGATCATATCTATACTTACCAGACCATAGAACTATCTGTAACTCCCAATCCCATTAAATCCCGTGTACGCATCCAAAAGGACCCCAGCGAGTCTGCCTCTACCACCACTGACGGCAACCAATTCCATTCACTCACCACCCTCCAAGTGAAAAACTTACCTCTAACATCTCCTCTGTACTTGCCCCCCAGTACCTTAAACCTGTGTCCTCTCGTAGCGACCATTTCAGCCCTGGGAAACAGCCTCTGAGAATCCACTCTATCTATTCCTCTCAACAGCTTATAAACCTCTATCAGGTCGCCTCTCAACCATTGTCTCTCCAGAGAGAAGAGACCTAGCTCTCTCAACCTATCTTCATAAGGCATGCCTCCCAATCCAGGCAACATCCTTGTAAATCTCCTCTGCACCCTCTCAATAGCTTCCACATCCTTCCTATAGTGAGGCGACCCGAACTGCACACAATACTCTAAGTGGGGTCTGACAAGGGTCTTAAACTTCAAAAACTTTTACTTGAATGCAATCCCAAATAAGTTTATCATAAGCTCCCATCAATCATTGCCAATCTTTATCAGTCTGGAAAATGTGTATTGATGTAACCTAGATTCAACTTATTAATAATGCAATTCAGCATCTTAAATATCAGAATCTCACATTATCTTCATGGACTTTGGGTATTAGCATTTGGACACCAGTAGCACATGTTTCCAAGTTCAAAGGTTCAAGCCACATTTAAGAGATTTGAGTATCTGATTTTGATAGACAGCACTATGTATTGTTGCTTTTTTCACTAATTCGTGGAATGTAGTCAACTGTTAATTCAAGTATTAATTGTTATTACTTGCCCTCGAGGAGAAGTGGTCAAGAATCAACCACACTGCTGTTTAATCTTTCCTCATGAAACAATCCCTCCATACTAGAATCACCTTAGTGAATCTTCTCTGAATTGCCTCCAATATCTTTCCTTAAATAAGCGACCTTAATTGCTCACAGCACTCCAGATGTGGTCACACCAGTACCTTGTACGGTTGCAGCAAGACTTTTCTAATCTTATACTCCAACCCCCTTGAAATAAGGACCATGATGTTGAGATGTCGACACTGGATTGGGATGGACCACAAGTAGTAAGTCTCACAATACCACAATAAAGTCCAACAGGTCATTATAGATGCAAACAATGCGAGTGGAAAAACGTTAAGCACAAGTTAAAAAGGCGTGAACTGTTTCAAGCCAGGACAGTTAGCAATATTTTGCAAGCTCAGGAAAGTTGTGGTGCTTACAGATAGTATGACATGAACCCAAGATCCCGGTTGAGGCTGTCCTCAGGTGCAGAACTTAGTTATCAGTTTCTACGTAGCAATTCCGCATTGTGTGTCTTGAAGGCCAAGACACACTTGGAGAATACTTACCGAAAAATCAGAGGCTGAATCCCTTGGCTGCTGAAGTATTTCCCGACAGAATGCAAACACTCCTGCCTGGTGATCATCAAGGGGTGTTCATTCATCTGTTATCGTAGCATCTGCATGGTCTCACTAATATACCACACCTCAGGATACTCCTTCCAGTACTGAAGCTAATTTGTGACACTAATAAGTAAATTTTTTAAACTTTAAACCTTTATATCTGTGATAGAACTCTGATAGAGCTCAGCATTTATAGGTAAATCCTTTAAGCTAGATGAAACATCTATATGCTTTTTAACCAATTGAGCAACTTAAAATCAAGTGTTTAAGTACTGACATTGACTGCAAACCTGCACCAAGAGGAGAGATTGCTGGATGATCAGCGATGATCATAACGAATAGTGGAACAGGCTTGAAGGAACCAAATGGTCTACCAAGGCTTCTATTTTCTATGTTTCTGTTCACTGTGTTCTGTAAAGAACACAGAAATGCAGAATATTTCTTCATGGAGAGAGACTGAGATGTGTTGATGTCCAACAGAGCCTTTGTTCAAAAGTTACTAAAAATTGACACGCAGGCACAACAAGAAATTAGGAAGGCCAATGGTATATTAGTCTTTAGTGCAAGAAGATTTCAAATACAGGAGTAAAGAAATGTTGCTGCAGTTGTGTACAGCCTTGATGAGACTGTATCTGGAGTGCTGTTACAGCTGGGTGGTCTGGAACCAGAGGACACTATTTAAGACCAAGATAAATATTGCTTTTTATTTTGGTCGGCACAACATTGAAGGCCGAAGGGCCTGTTCTGTGCTGTATTGTTCTATGTTCTATGTTCTATAAGGAGGATTTCCTCACTCAAGAAGCTGGTGGATCCTGGGAATTTCAACCCCAGAGGGCTGTGCAGGTTCAGTCACCAAGAATGCTCAAGACAAAGCAGACACATTTTTAACTATTAAATATAGTAACATTCAACCAGGGAGGTTGAATGATATACTTCCTACCCCTATTTCTTGTGCTCCAATTGTGGCTGCAACAGCAAATCAGAGACTGGCAAATCTATGATGAGTAACTCAACTACTGAATACACAAAGCCTGTCTACCATCTACATAGACATAAAGAAAACTGTGATCGAATATTCACCATAGTTACATTGCGTACCATCTACAGCAAGCTGCCAAGAGTCAAAGAACAAAGAAGAAGAAGAAGAAAGAACAAAACAGCATGGGAAAACAGGCCCTTCAGCCCAATAAGCCTGCGCCGCAACCCCGATGTTCCCACCTCTACCCACGATCCCTGTCCATGTTTATAGATCTATGGATTAAAAACCAAATTTGAGACAATTTAGGGAGAATTTGTTTTGCCAATTAGCCTAAGAGCACATCTTTGGGATGTGGGAGGAAACCGGAGAAAACTCATGCAAGCATGGAGAGAAAGCGCAAACTCCCACAGACACAGGCCCAAATCCACGTATCTGCACAGCACAGCAATAGTCACCGAGCTGTCGTGTTGCCCATCAAATGGTCCAGGTCAAGTGTACACTAACGATGTGAAGCACCAGGATACTCGCGAAAAAAAAAATCCAAGAGCAGCCCTCTCATGACCCAGACCCATCGCGTGTATGCCCCTTGTTAGACAACAAGGTGGACCAAAGCACCTGTAGGATAAAAACAAGTACATCAATATCATCATCTATTTACACACTTCCCAGGGACTCCCAAGGCTCATGATCCCTATTTTAAATCAGTTTTCTATACCCCTCCATTCCCATTCTGTTCATGTGCCCACCTAAGTATTTCTTAAATAACTCCAGAGTGCCTGCCTCCACCACTTTACTTGGCAGCACATTACATATCCCCACCACCCTCTGTGTGAAAAAATTCCCTCAAGCATCCAAATTATACCTTACCCCCCTCACCCTAAGCCCGTGACCCCTCGTGCTATTCGAGTCCATCCTAGGAAAAAACTTAACCCTGTTTAATCTATCTATACGCCTCATAATCTTATACACCTGTATTAGATCTCCTCTAAGTCTACGTCTTTCTAAGGAAAAGAGTCCCAATTTGCCTAACCTGTCCTCATAACTCAGACTTCCGTAGCAGTCCGCATCCTGGTAAACCTCCTCTGCACTCTCTCCAGAATCTCCACGTCCTTCCGGTAGTAAGGCGACCAGAAGTGGACGCAGTATTCCAAATGAGGTCTAACCAACGTTTTATACAACTGCAACATTAAAGGCCAGCTCTTGTACTCTATACCCCTTCCTCTAAAGGCTAGCATACTATATGCTTTCTTCACAACCTTCTCCACTTGCTCTGCCACCTTCAGAGACTTGTTCACCTGCACCCCAAGGTCCCTATGCGTTTCTATACTCTTAATAGGTCTACCCTTTATCATATATCTCCCCACTACATTCTTTCTCCCAAAATGCATCACCTCACATTTATCAGGATTGAATTCCATCTGCCATCTATCTGCCCAAGCTACCAGCCTATCTATGTCCTGCTGCATCGCCTGACAATGCTCCTCACTATCCGCAAGTCCAGCCATCTTTGTATCGTCTGCAAACTTGCTGATCACTCCACTTACTCCCTCTTCCAAGTCGTTTATATATATTACAAATAGAAGAGGTCCCAGTACCGAGCCCTGCGGCACACCACTAGTGACCGACCTCCAACTAGAGAAACACCCTTCCACTATTACTCTCTGTCTCCTATTACCAAGCCAGTTACTTATCCATCTAGCTACCTGTCCTTGTATCCCATTAGCCTTGACCTTCTCAACTAACCTCCCTTGAGGGACTTTGTCAAACGCCTTACTAAAATCCATATAGATGACATCAATGGCTCACCCTTCATCCACCGTTTTCGTCACCTCCTCAAAAAATTCTACCAGATTCGTAAGGCACAAATCCATGCTGCATATCCCTAATCAGATCGCAACGCTCTAAGTGCCTATACATCCTATCTCTAAGAATCCCCTCCAACAGCTTCCCTACCACTGACGTCAAACTCACCGGCCTATAATTTCCAGGGTTATCCCTACTACCCTTTTTAAACAACGGTACAACATTAGCTATTCTCCAGTCCTCTGGGACCTCATCTGTGTCCAAGGAAGAAACAAAGATTTGCAATATATTACAAATAGAAGAGGAACTTCCAATATCTGTTAGGACCCAGACCAGAAGCTCCAAGATGTTTGAAGAAGATAGCCTATACCTTAAATTTTTAGATTTGATTTTGGCACGGATGAGCATAAGATTGTTTCACTTCAGGTATGATTCAACTGATCTGCCAAGAAGCTTTCACCAAGCAAAGTTTATTTAAGAACACAGTTAAAATATAATAAAAAGAGAATAGCTTAACATTTACCGGTTATAGGATTCAAACATGATAACCACAGCATGGCAGCACAATGTAACCAGAGCCTCACAATGCCTCAGAGCCAGGTCACGGTTTCAATTTTAGCCTCGGGTGACTGCATGGAGTTTGTACGTTTTCCCTGTGTCTGTGTGGGTTTCCTCTGGGTGCTCCAATTTCCTTTCAAAAACGTGCAGGGTAAATGTGCTTGCTAAATTGCCCTTCAACATCAGGGGGATTAGTGTGCAAATATGTTTATGCGGTTAGAGCCTGTGTGGCGTTAATGGCCTTCTTCTCCATTGTAGTGCATCTATTAAACCTTAACAGCTAACTGTTTATGATGTTCCAAATCAAACATCCTGTAAACATACATACAGCCCCTTCTACACTTGATACATAAAGCAAGTATATGTACATGATGCTGAATTTCAGCTTTTTAACACCTGCAATAAATTGATCCTTTGAATATTGGAACAAATTTCCAAGGTTTCCCAGTCCTGGAACATTTACAAAAACCCTCTGAAGAGAGATAGATGCAGAGAGAGGGCAGAGGGAGACAGAGAAGTGGGGGGGGAGGGGAAGCAGGGGTGGCAGAGGCAGAAGGGGGTGGCAGAGGCGGGGGAAGGGAGAGGTGGGGGGGGGGAGAAAGGGTGGGGGAGGCAGAGGGGGAGGCGAGGGGAAGGGGAGGTGGAGGGGGAAGGGGAGCGGGGAGGGGAGAGAGAGGCGGAGGGAGAGCGGAGGCGGAGGGGAAGGGCGAGCGTAGGCGGAGGGAAGGCAGAGGCAGAGGGAGAGGCGGAGCAGAGGGAAGAGGCGAGGGAGAGGGGAGGCGAGGGAGAGGGGGGGGCGAGGGAGAGGGGGAGACGGAGGGAGAGGGGGATACGGAGGCGGAGGGAGATACGGAGGCGGAGGGAGATGCGAAGGCGGAGGGAGATGCGAAGGCGGAGGGAGATGCGAAGGCGGAGGGAGATGCGAAGGCGGAGGGAGAGGCGGAGAGAGATGCGGAGGGAGAAGCGGAGGCAGAGGGAGAGGTGGAGGCGGAGTGGGAAGAGGAGGGGGAGGAGGAGTGGAAAAAGGAGGGAGAGGAGGAGGGGGCAAAGAGAGAGAGGGAGGGAGCCAAAGACAGACAGACAGGTAGGGAGGGAGGGAGGGAAGGAGAGAGTGCGCCAGAGAGGGAGGGAGGGAGGGAGCGTGCCAGAGGGAGAGAGGGAGGGAGCACACAGAAAGGAAAAGAGAGAGAGAGAAAGAAAGAGAGACACTGCCTGCTTCCTGCCGCTTCTAAGAACTCACAGGCAGCAGAATTTTCAACTCCAGCGAGGGGTGTCAGAGGTATGTTGCTGCTCTCTATCTCAGCCTACTACTTAAAACCAAAACTAAACACTTGGGGCTTTTCTGTCAAAAAAACTGTCCCCAGGCATCACATGACCTGTCAATCATGCTCCACCCAGCAATGCCAAAAGAATCATAAAACTCCACGACCCTGCATTAGGTCAGATTAAAAATAAATAAATGTCATTTACACTGCCTTAGTGACAATATAGGACATCAGTTATATACAAACATACCAATAAGATGCTAGGAGCTGTTTCAAAAACCTGCAAAAAAAATGGTTAAAATAAATTTTTTAAAGGCAGTGTCATCACAACTCATAATATAAGCGCAAAGACAGAAGATACATGGACCAGTAAAGGTTCTCAATGGGGTCCTCTCACTTAATATTGGGGAGCTGAGGTAGAGGGTTTTGTATGTAATAGTCCCATATGGCCGGTTACACTGGTTCATCGACTCCCATGGATACCTGCTCTTTTCTTGATCTTGCCAAATCTGTGGACCATGGGTATATAGGCTGTTTTAAATTGCCTTCACCTGTCAATTTCTTAAAAAATTCTTTGTTACAGTTTTGTTTGATTTCAGTCCCACACTCTTGACTTTTGGGAACATGGTGTAGAAAAAGGTGGGGAAGAGCTTCCTCATGAAACTGCTCTTGGGCCTGACCAATCTTGCCATTAACAGATGCAGGTAGTGGGCAGTCAAGTGATCTGACTCTGGATAAATCTGCAGCCTGGTGTCCCTGGAGAGGCAGCATGTGGCACCATCAAGGCCTTCCTTGCACATTGGGCATCAAAATGACTGGAGTGCCTTAGTGACCTTTTTAAATCACAGTTATATATTAAGTTATATTTGTGGTTTGCTTTTGTTTAGGGCAGTTTCCCTTTAAGAGGCAGCCCCTTTTCCTTTTGTCTTTAATTTAGTCAAATTCTTTAAACTAGCAGCACATTCCTATCCGAACCACGAGTCCTAACTTGGAACAACATTGTAGTTCTTTCACGGTTGCTGGGTCAAAACTCTGGAACTTGATCCTTAGAATTCTATCTTTCACCCTCATTCTATGCTTCTAAAACTTAATTCTAACTCTCTAACAATGTTCTAATTACACTACATTCTGCATTCTCATGTTTCCTTCACTATGAATGGTATGTTTTGTTATATAGCACGCAAGAAACTATACTTTTCATTTGCATGTCAATGTAACAATATTAAAGCAAAGCAAATCAAAATCTTAGACCTTATCAGCATAAATACGTCACAGACGGATTCGAGCAGATCAGGATAGGTCACCACCGCCTTCACAAAAGCGATGAGATGGGCAACAAATTCAAGCCTTTTCAAACAAACAGTTCCCATGAATGAATAAGAGAATTTTAATCTCTTCACCAACAGCAGCCACACTTTCAGCTCCCTAGCCCTAAACTGTAGAATTCTCTCCTAACACCTCTCCGCCTCCTGTAAGATTTCCTTAAAATCTGTTTTGACTCGGCCTTTAGTCACTTGACCCAATACCTCTTCAGGTGGCTCCTTGTCATTTTGCTTTTTAATGAGCCAATGAAGCATCTTAGGACATTATATTCAAAGCGCTACATAAATATAACTTGTTTCTAACAGCTGTCACATACACCTTCAAAATGGACCACATCTACTAATCACAGTACACGAATGACAGCAAACCATAAAACTGTTCACATCTACATTCCATGAGGCAAAAATATTCTACAACGAATGAGAACTAAATATTAAAGGTTTACATTTCTCCATTTCACACAGGGCTACTGTACAAAAACAGCTTTGATATGTGCCTCCTAATTTGTATTCCAGGAGGCATTATCTATGCACCAGCTCTCATTTGTCCGAATGGATTAAGCTTTCATTGACTACGCACAGATTGTAAAGAAATAATCCAGTACTTTTAGTGTTCCTTGGATATTTCAAAACATTTCACAATGAATTAATTATTTTGAAGCATAATCACTCAGAATCAAATTACACGAAGCACAGTCTAACAGATTAATATAATAAAAGCAAAATAAAAAACATCTGTGGATGCTAGACTCAAACAAAACAAAAAATGTTCTGAAAAGGAGTCATACATACATGCATAGAAAGTTTCTTCTCACTTTCTAAACTCCAGTGAACATTATCCTAATCGGCAAGGTTTCTTCTCATATGATAAGATGCCATTCCAGGCATCAGCCTGGCAAACATTCGCTGCACATTCTCCATAGCAAGGCCATCCTTCTTCAGACAAGGGCGGAAAACTGTATACAATACTTCAGGTGTGGCCTAACACCCTATACAATTGCCACAAAACATTCCTGTTCCTATACTCAAATCCTCTCATTTTGAAGCCCAACATATCATTTGCCTTACTTACTTTCTGCTATACCTAGAACAGAGAACATAGAACATAACAGCATGGTACTGGCCCTTTAACCCTCAATGTTGTGCTGAGCTATGTTCAATCCCAAGATCAAGCTATCCCCTCCCTATCATTCTGGTGTGCTCCATGTGCCTATCCAATAACCATTTGA
Organism: Sphyrna mokarran; assembly: GCA_024679065.1. Taxonomy (NCBI): domain Eukaryota; kingdom Metazoa; phylum Chordata; class Chondrichthyes; order Carcharhiniformes; family Carcharhinidae; genus Sphyrna; species Sphyrna mokarran. The sequence continues at coordinate 4,997,201 of JAGIQG010000005.1, forward strand.
AAGTTCCTAAAGTGTCCAACTCCACTAGCACAGCAGGCACTCTATTCCACACCCCAATCACTCTCTGAGTAAAGAATCTACCTCGGACATCCCTCCTATATCTCCCACCATGAACCTTATGGTTATGCCCCCTTGTAACTGCTACACCAACCTGAGGAAATAGTCTCTGCATGTTCACTCTATCAATGCCTGTCATCATCTTATAAACCTCTATTAAATTGCTTCTCATCCTCCTCCACTCTAAAGAGAAAAACCCCACCAACCTCAACCTTTCCTCATAAGACCTATTCTCCAAACAGGCAGCATCCTGGTAAATCTGCTCTGCACTCTCTCCAATGCTTCCACATCCTTTTTATAGTGAGGTGACCAGAACTGAACACAATATTTCAAATGTGGTCTCACCGAAGTCTGGTATAGTTGCAGCATAACCCATGGCTCTTAAACTCAAACCCCCTGTTAATAAACGCTAACACACTATAAGCCTTCTTCACGGCTCTATCCACTTGAGTGGGAACCTTCAGAGATCTGTGGATATGAATCCCAAGATCTCTTTGTTCCTCCACATTCCTTAGAATCCTGCAGTTGACCCTGTAATTCACAATCAAGTTTGTCCTACCAAAATAAATCATCTCACATTTATCAGGGTCAAACTTCATCTACCGCTTTTCAGCCCAGCTCTGCATCCTGTCTCTTTGCAGCCTGCAAGAGCCCTCCATCTCATCCACTACTCCACCAACCTTGGTGTCATCAGCAAATTTACTAACCCACCTTTCAGCCCCCTCTTCCAAGTCATTGATAAAAATCACAAATAGCAGATGACCGCGCACTGACCTCTGTGGTACAATGCTGGTAACTGGCCTCCAATCTGAAAACTTTCCCTCCACCACACTCTGTCTTCTATGATACAGCCAGTTACTTACTCAATCAGCCAAATTTCCTTCTATCCCACACCTCTTTATCTTCTTCGTGAGCCTATCATGGGAAATCTTATCAAACACCTTATTGAAATCCATGTATATGACATCAACTGCTCTACCTTCATCCATACACTTAGTTACCTCCTCAAAGAATTCAGTCAAATTTGTGAAACAGGATTTACCCCTCACAAAACCGTGCTGACTATCCCAGATTAAACTGCATCTTTCCAAATGGTCATAAAAAACCTGCACGCATACTTTCAGCGACTCACGCACAGACATTAAAGTCTCGCTGAGTATCTACCTCTCTCAATTTACACCCAGTCAAATAATAATCTGCCTTTCTATTATTGCCATTAAAGTGGATAATCTCATATTTATCCACATTATATTGCATATAGCGATGAGCAATAAATGCTGCCAGCCAGCAATGCCCATGTCCCACAAATGAATTAGAAATCTGCCATGAATACACTCGGTCACATGCAGAAGCATCTCTGTATCCTCCTCACAGCTCACCTGCCCACACAACTTTGTATCATCTGTAAATATGGAGATAATAGAGGTGAAAGAGATTATGAGGGGTATAGATAGAGTAAACAGGGTTAAGCTTTTTCCTAGGATGGATGAAATAGCACGAGGGGTCACGGGCTTAGGGTGAGGGGGGTAAGATATAATTTGGATGCTAGAGAGAGTTTTTTCACACGGAGAGTGGAGGGGGTATGGAACGCGCTGCCAAGTAAAGTGGTAGAGGCAGGTACTCTGGAGTTATTTAAGAGATATTTAGATGGGCACATGAACAGAATAGAAATGGAGGGATATAGAAAACTGATTTAAAATAGGCATCATGAGCCGTGGGAATTCCCTGGGAAGTGTGTAAATTGTCGATGATATTGATGTACTTGTTTTTATCCTACAGGTACTTCGGTCCGTCTTGTTGTCTAACAAGGGGCATACACGCGATGGGTCGTGAGAGGGCTGCTCTTGGATTTTTTTTTGAGAGTATCTTAGTGCTTCACATCTTAGTGTACACTTGACCTGGACCATTTGATGGGCAACACGACAGCTCAGTGATTATTGCTGTGCTGTGCAGATACATGGATTTGGCTTACTGTGCTTGCTTGTGGGAGCTTACGCATTCTCCCTGTGCTTGCATGGGTTTTCTCCGGGTGCTCCGGTTTCCTCCCACATCCCAAAGTTGTGCTCTTAGGCTGACTGGCAGAACAAATTCTCCCTAAATTCTCTCAAATTTGGTTTCAATGCATAGATCTATAAACTTAGACAGGGATCGTGGGTAGAAATGGGAACAACAAGATGGCGGCGCGGACTCGTTGGGCCGAAGGGCCTGTTTCCCACGCTGTTTTGTTCTTTGTTCTTTATAATACCTTCCAAATCATTAATATATATGAACTGCTGAGGTCCTAGCACAATCACTGCAGTATCCCATTGGCCACTAACCTGCCAATCAGAAAAGTACTAAATTTGCCAACTCTTTGCTTCCTACTGTTAACCAGCTTTCTCAGTAACTTCAATGCAGTGTTAATGTTAGCCTACTTATAACAATAATAAACTTTTTAAGACACTATCTGTAATCCCATGCATTTTAAACTTTACCTAGTAGTCTGCTATGTGATCCCTTGTTAAAAGCCTTCTGAAGTCTGAAGTGTGAGTTAAAAGTGTGAGGTAATGCACTTTGGCAGGAACAATAAATGTGTAGAGTATAGGGCTAATGGTAGGGCTCTTAATAGTGTTGAGGAACAGAAGGATCTTGGTGTATGTGTCAATAGATCCTGAAAGTAGGCAGTCAAGTGGATAAAGTTGTTAAGAAGGCATATGGAGTCTTAGCTTTTATTGGTAGGGGGATTGAATTTAGGAGCCGCAGCATCATGTTGCAACTGTACAAAACTCTAGTGCGGCCGCACTTGGAGTATTGTGTGCAGTTCTGGTCGCCACATTATAAGAAAGATGTGGAGGCATTGGAGAGGGTACAGAGGAGGTTTACTAGGATGTTGCCTGGTATGGAGGGCAGGTCCTATGAAGAGAGGTTGAAGGATTTGAGGTTGTTTTCGTTAGAAAGGAGGCGGCTAAGAGGGGATCTTATTGAAGCATATAAGATGATTAGAGGTTTAGATAGGGTGGACAGTGATAGCCTTTTTCCTAGGATGGAGAAAGCTAGCACGAGGGGACACAGCTTTAAATTAAGGGGTATGAGTTATAGGACGGATATCAGAGGTAGGTTCTTTACTCAAAGAGTGATTAGGGAGTGGAATGCCCTGCCTGCAGCTGTTGTAGATGCGCCAAGTTTGGTGGCGTTTAAGAGGTAATTGATAAGTATATGGAAGAGAAGGGAATGGTTTAGTTTGGAGGGGCATTGCTTTTTATTTTGGTCGGCACAACATCGAAGGCCGAAGGGCCTGTTCTGTGCTGTAATGTTCTATGTTCTATGTTCTAAGTCTAAGTAAACAACATCCACCAATTCTCCTTGGTCAATTCTACCAGTCACATCCTCATAGAATCCAATAAATTCATCAAGCATGGTTTCTCCTTTGTAAATATACATTGACTTTATCGCATTAAACCATTGCTTTCCAAATGTTAAGATATGAAAACCTCAAAAACAAACTTTGGTAACTTCCCCAGCACTGATGTTAAGCTAACTGGTCTACAGCTCCCTGTTTTTTCTCTGCCTCCCTTTTCAAATAGCAAGCTTACATTAGCTACCTTCCAATCTGAAGGAACCAGTCCAGCAGATAACGTATTTTGAAAAATGACCACCAATGAATCTACTATTTCCAGGGCCACTTTCTTAAGTAATCTGAGCTGTCAGGCTCTGGTGATTTCAATCCCATCAATCTCCCCAAAATCATTTCTCTACTAATACTGATTTCTTTCAGCTTCTCACTAAAACATATTTCTCTCAGAACCTTACGATGCGTTATTCATGTCTTCCTTTGCGAAGACAGAAGCAAAGTTGAAACATTAACTCTGTCTTCTCTCACCACAAATGCAAAACCTGAGTTTTTCCAGCATTTTTTGTTTTTGTTTGAAATAAAAAGGATGATCAGTTAACTCTCAGCTACATGGGTTGCATCTGCAGAGAGAAGGAATTAATATTCCAGATGTGGTCCAGATTTTGATGAAAGGTTGAAGTCATCTACAGAGTGCTTCCTTTTTTTTTAAACTTATTGATAACCAGTTAACCTGTTATCGATATTCATTCAATGAAGAATTGTTGGTCTTAAGAAACTGCTGCTTCTTTTCAAATAGTACAATAGGATCTTTGACATGCAATGAAATAGAAAGTACATCAGACACTGCCGCACACCTTCATTACTGCTAGTGTCAGCCTAGATATATACTGAGCCTGAAATGGAGCTCATTGGATAATTTTACAAATTAGCAAAACTGATGGCCATCTGTAGCAAATAAACTTAAGAATACAAATGCAAGAAACTAGTTCCTGAATTCCAAAACAAAATTTTAATTTGACCCAATATATTTACAATTACGACAAAACCAATTACATCCCAACCAGCTGTAAATCTAAGAGATTAAAACGTAAATTGAGAGAGAGAAACTGGTCAAGTTTTCAAAGAAGACAAAAGCTGTTGAAAGACTTTAAAAAAATAGCAGTGTGCCATACAGTCCTCAAACCACTTTTATATTTCGGTAAGAACATGGCTGAATTTCTATATCAACTCCACTTCTGCTCCCAATCCCCTTAATTCTCTTCATATCTATAAATTCAATGACAGAACATTCACAGCCTTCTGGAATGGAGTACTCCATTCTTCTTTCTAGAAAGTATCGAAGTAGATAGGGAGGATGTGCTAGATATTCTCGAGGGTTTGAAGTTGGATAAGTCCCCTGGGCCGGACGGGATTTACCCTAGGATTCTCTGGGAGGCAAGAGAGGAGATTGCAGAGCCTCTGGCTCTGATCTTCAGGTTGTCGTTGGTTACGGGTGTGGTTCCGGAGGACTGGAGGATAGCGAATGTGGTCCCATTGTTCAAGAAGGGGAAGAGAGACCTTCCAGGGAATTATAGGCCAGTGAGTCTTACTTCTGTTGTGGGCAAAGTATTGGAGAGAATTATTAGGGATAGGATTTATAGTTATTTAGAGAGAAATGAATTGATTGGGGATAGTCAGCATGGTTTTGTGAAGGGTAGGTCGTGCCTTACTAACCTCATTGAGTTTTTTGAAAAAGTGACCAAAGAGGTGGATGGGGGTAAGGCGGTTGATGTGGTATATATGGACTTTAGTAAGGCGTTTGATAAGGTGGCCCATGGAAGACTTCTGCAGAAAATGCAGATGTATGGGATAGAGGGTGATTTAGCTAATTGGGTTAGGAATTGGCTAGCAGATAGAAGACAGAGGGTGGTGGTTGATGGGAGATATTCATCGTGGAGTTCGGTGACAAGTGGTGTACCTCAGGGGTCTGTTTTGGGGCCCCTGCTGTTTGTAATTTTTATAAATGATCTGGATGAGGGTATTGAAGGATGGATTAGTAAATTTGCAGATGACACTAAAGTCGGTGGAGTGGTAGATAGTGAAGAGGGGTGTTATAGTTTGCAGAGAGACTTGGACAAGTTGCAGAGCTGGGCCGAGAGGTGGCAAATGGAGTTTAATGTGGAAAAGTGTGAGGTAATGCACTTTGGCAGGAATAATAAATGTGTAGAGTATAGGGCTAATGGTAGGATTCTTAATAGTGTTGATGAACAGAGGGATCTTGGTGTATGTGTGCATAGATCCCTGAAAGTAGGCAGTCAAGTCGATAAGGTTGTTAAGAAGGCATAGGGAGTCTTAGCTTTTATTGGTAGGGGGATTGAATTTCGGAGCCGCAACGTCATGTTGCAACTGTACAAAACTCTAGTGCGGCCGCACTTGAGTATTGTGTGCAGTTCTGGTCCCCACATTATAAGAAAGATGTGGAGGCATTGGAGAGGGTACAGAGGAGGTTTACCAGGATGTTGCCTGGTATGGAGGGCAGGTCCTATGAAGAGAGGTTGAAGGATTTGAGGTTGTTTTCGTTAGAAAGGAGGCGGCTAAGAGGGGATCTTATTGAAGCATATAAGATGATTAGAGGTTTAGATAGGGTGGACAGTGATAGCCTTTTTCCTAGGATGGAGAAAGCTAGCACGAGGGGACGCAGCTTTAAATTAAGGGGTGATAGTTATAGGACGGATATCAGAGGTAGGTTCTTTACCCAAAGGGTGGTTCGGGAGTGGAATGCCCTGCCTGCAGCAGTTGTAGATGCGCCAAGTTTGGTGGCGTTTAAGAGGTTAGTTGATAAGTATATGGAAGAGAAGGGAATGGTTTAGTTTGGAGGGGCATTGCTTTTTATATTGGTCGGCGCAACATCGAAGGCCGAAGGGCCTGTTCTGTGCTGTAATGTTCTATGTTCTATGTACTCCAAAGATGCAGAATCTAAGTGAAGAAATTATTCATCTTGGTCCTAAATTATTTGAATGTTATCATAAGACTAAGGCCCCAGTTTTTCTTCTATAAAGAACAGTATAGGAGTGTTTCAGGCAGTTACGTTAGCAACATTTAAGACTTATCTGGATAGACACATGAGCAGATAGGGAATAGAAGGATGCAGGCAGTTGGTCTAGATCAGCACAGGGTTGGAAGACCAAACGGTCTGTTCCTGTGTTGTACTTTTGTTTGTTCCTTAGAGGAAAAAAAACTGAGGGCCTTAGTCTCATGCTAAAAGTCAAATCATTTATGACCAAAGCAAGCAATTTCTTCACTTGGATTCTACGTCTTTGGAATATTCCATTGACGCAGAATCTAACTGAAGAAATTGCTCATCATAGTCCAAAATGATTTGACTTTTATCATAAGAGTAAGGCCACCAGTCTTTTTACTCTGAAAAACAGTACAGCAAAAGAACAGGCATTTTGGCCCTCCAAGTCTGCACCAATCACACTGTTCTAAAGTCGGAGAAACAACTTTACATCTAACCTGTTAAACCCCAAGAATTTTACACAGTTTAATTAGTAAGAAAATTCTGAATAAAGAGCAGAAAACACAGCCAAACAGAAATGTTCAAAGCTTTTGAATATATAATTCAGTTGTGAAGGGTTAATCCTACTGCATTGTTACTCCTAAAATTTAAACAACTATACTGCTGTAGTAATTGGTTGCCTTGCTATACATGTTATGATAAAGATTATTTTTGCCATCGCTGGGGAAGACAATTTCTTGACATTGCAATCATTAAATGTATTCAATATAGATCGCTATTTTGTTTTCTATTTTAATTACAATAGCTGTGATTTTACCAATCGTTAACCAAATGACAAGAGGAACTAACTTTAAAAGTAGTGTGAAATGTAATGTCTTTTACACAAAACCACCGAACTCAAGAAAAGTGAGCATAATTTACATACTTAAATACATTATGCTGATAATACCCCATAATTGGAAATACAATGAAGATATTCAATAGTTATGAATCCACTTTGTTTTTTTAAAAAAAGCATGAGCTTTTAAGTTCCTTCTTCAATCTGTCATGATAAGTACAACCTTCAACTCTGCACCCAGGTCAGTAACAATACCCTTAAAACTAAATGCCAGTCTCTATCCAAGTCCAATTTTTCCATTCAACACTAACCTCTCCTGCAAATATTATAGCTTCTATGCAGAACGTATCAAACTGTATAGAACTAGACACAAATTACACATCCCACAGTACTCAGAACTAAGCAAGCTGTTGCTTAATGTCACCCAACATGCAGATCGTATCCTTTACAATGGATTAGAGAGCTAATAGAAATACAACAGTACTTGACTGCCTGAATTACAGCAACAATTCATTTACGAGAATACCAACTCACACCATCACTGAAGTAGAACTTCATGAAGTGACTGAAAAAGTTCCAAAAATACCTGTTCTACAACTCACACAATAAGCTCAAAACAAAAGATGATTAACAAAAGACAACAGATTGTATTCATGTTGAAAATCTAACACAGTAAAATATCCCAAGATGCATCAGGGAAATTAACAAAATTTGACACCAATTTTGATAAGGTATAGAGGAAGTATTAAGGAAGAACGTTTAAATATTTTGAACTGCTGTGAAGAAAGTGATAGACTTTAGGAGACTAGAGGAATGGATGCACATGTGACTGATGATGTAGCACAGAGGACAGGCAATATAAATAGAGCACCACATAAGAAAGATGTGAAAGCTCTAAAGAGAATGCAGAAAATATGATTCCAGAAGAATGGACTTCAGTTACATGGACAGATGGAGAATCAGGGATTGTTCACCTTGAGAAGGCAGAGGGGATTTGATCTAAGTATCCAAAATGATGGTTCTTGACAGAGCAGATAGAGAGAAACACCTCCCACTGGCAGAGAAAAATTGCAAACTGCAGAATTGGAAACCAGAAAATACCAATTTGATTTGATTTATTACCATTGTCACATGTGTTAGTATACAGTGAAAACTATTATTTCTTGCACACTATACAAAACATACCATTCCGTGAGAAGGAAACAAGAGCGTGCAGAATGTAGTATTGTAGTCATAGCGAGGGTGTGGAGAAAAATAACTTAATGCAAGGTCGGTCCATTCAAAAATGACGGTAGCAGGGAAGAAGCTGTTCTTGAGCCCACTGGTAGGTGACCTCAGACTTTTGTACCTTTTTCCCGATGGAAGGTGGTAAAAGAGAAAATATCTGGGGTGCGTGGAGTCTTCAATTATGCTGGCTGCTTTGCCAAGGCAGTGAGAAATATAGACAGAGTCAATGCATGGGAGGCCAGTTTGCACGATGGACTGGTTCACATTCATGATCTTTTGTAGTTTCTTGCAGTCTTGGCACAGCAGGAGCCATACCCAAGCTGTGATACAATCAGAAAGAATGTTTTCTATGGTGAGTGTGTGAAAGTTGGAGAGACTCGTAGCTGACACGCCCAATTTCTTTAGTCTTCTGAGAAAGTAGAGGTATTCTTAATTATAGTATCGGCATGAGGTGACCAGGACAGGTTGTTGGTGATCCGGATATCTAAAAACTTGAAGCTCTCAATCCTTTCAACTTTGTCCCCATTGATGTTGACCATGTTCTCCACTACTCTTACTGAAGTCAGTGATAATCTCCTTCATTTTGTTGACATTGAGAGAGTCATTATTCTTGCTGCACCAGTTCACCAGATTCTTCATCTCATTCCTCTACACGGTCTCATCATTGTTTGAGGTCCAGTACATACCATGGTGTCGTCAGCAAACTTGAAAATCGAGTTGGAGGGGGATTTGGCCACATAGGTGTATAAGGAATAGAGTAAGGGGCTGATGACACAGCCATGTGGGACACCATGGTGATGATCATGGAGGAAGTGTTGTCTATCCTTACTAATTGTGGTCTGTGGGTTCAGAAGTTCAAGCACATTAGAGGGGCCAGTTTTTGTACAATGTGTGCAAGAGGGTTTTATGACTCAGTATGTAGATAAGCCAACAAGAGGTGAGGCTACATTGGATTTGGTTCTGGGTAATGAACCAGATCAGGTGTTAGACTTGGAGGTAGGTGAGCACTTTGGTGATAGTGACCACAATTTGGTTATGTTTACCTTAGTGATGGAAAGGGATAGACATATACCAAAGGGAAGAAGTTACAGCTGGGGGAAAGGTAATTATGAGGCTATTAGGCGAGATTTAGGATACACAGGGTGGAGTAGGAAACTGCAGGTGCTGGAAACATCTGAAATGTGGAACTTATTCAAGGAACAGTTATTGCGAGTCCTTGATAAATATGTACCAGTCAGGCAGAGAGGAAGTGGTAGAGCCAGGGAACCGTGGTGTACTAAGGAAGTTAGTTCACTAGTGAAGAGGAAAAAGGAGGCTTATATAAAGATGAGACATGAAGGCTCGATTAGGGTTATAAATTATAAATCGGTGAGTTATAAATTAGCCAGGAGGGAGCTAAAGAGGGAGATGAGAAGAGCTAGAAGAGGACATGAGAAGACTTTGGCGGATAGGATAAAGGAGAACCCTAAAGTCTTTTATAGATACGTTAAGAATAAAAGATTGGTTAGGTCAAGGTTAGGGCCAGTCAGAAACAGTAGTGGGAAGTTGTGCGTGGTGTGTAGAGATTGATGAGGCACTGAATGAGTATTTTTCGTCGGTCTTCACGCGGGAAAATGTCAATGGGGAGAATACTGGGATACAGGGTTGTAGACTAGACAGGATAGAGGTACATAAGGAGGAGATGTTAGCTATTCTTGAGAGTATGAAAATAGATAAGTCCCCGGGGCTGGATGGGATTTATCCCAGATTACTCTGGGAGGCTAGAGAGCAGATTGCAGAGCCTTTGGCTTTGATCTTCATGTTGTCGTTGGCTAAGGTGTAGTGCCAGAAGACTGGAGGATGGCGAATGTTGTCCCCTTGTTCAAGAAGGGGAGTAGAGACCATCCTGAGAATTATAGACCAGTGAGCCTTGCATCTGTTGTGGGGAAAGTTTTGGAAAGAATTATAAGGAATAGGATTTATGGTCATCTAGAAAGAAATGAATTGATTAGGAATAGTCAATATGGATTTGTGAAGGGAAGGTCGTGCCTCACAAACCTTATTGAGTTTTTTGAGAAGGTGACCTTCTCAACCTTATTGAGTTTTTATTGAGTTATTAATATTATCAACCTTATTGAGTTAAAACCTTATTGAGTTTTTTGAGAAGGTGAGAAGAGGTAGATAAAGGTAAGGCAATTGACGTGGTGTTTATGGATTTTAGCAAAGCGTTTGATAAGGTTCCCCATGGAAGGCTACTGCAGAAAATGCAGATGTATGGGATTGAGGGAGATTTAGCAATTTGGTTTAAGAATTGGCTAGCTGATAGAAGACAGAGGGTGGTGGTTGATGGGATATATTCAATCTGGAGTTTAGTTACTAGTGATGTACCTCAGGGATCTGTTTGGGGCCACTGTTGTTTGTTATTTTTATAAATGACCTGGATGAGGGTGTAGAGGGATGGGTTAGTAAATTTGCTGACGACACCAAAGTTGGAGGAGTTGTAGACAGTGATGATGGCTGTTACAGTTTGCAGAGGGACATAAATAAGTTGCAGAGCTGGGCCGAGAAGTGGGAAATGGAGTTTAATGTGGAAAAGTGTGAGGTGATTCACTTTGGTAAGAGTAATATGTGTGCAGAATATAGGGCTAATGGTAGGACTCTTAGTAGTATAGGTGAGCAGAGAGATCTTGGTATACAGGTGCATAGATCTCTGAAAGTTGGTACTCAAGTTGATAAGGTTGTTAAGAAGGCATATAGTGTGTTAGCATTTATTGGTAGAAGGATTGAATTTCAGAGCCAAGATGTCATGTTGCAACTGTACAAAACTCTGGTGCGGCTGCACTTGGAGTTTTGTGTACAGTTTTGGTCGCCACATTATAAGAAAGATATGGAGGCATTGGAAAGTGTGCACAGGAGGTTTACCAGGATGTTGCCTGGTATGATGGGTAGGTCTTATGAGGAAAGGTTAAGGGACTTGAAGTTATTTTCATTAGAGAGAAAAAGGCTAAGAGGTGACTTAATTGAGACATACAAGATGATCAGAGGGTTAGATAGGTGGATAGTGAGAGCCTTTTTTCTCAAATGGAGGTGAATAACACGAGGGGATATAGCTTTAAATTAAGGAATGGTAGTTATAGGACGGATGTTAGAGGTGGGTTCTTTACTCAGAGGGTGGTAAGGGCATGGAATGCCCTGCCTGCAGCAGTTGTGGACTCGTCAAGTTTAAGGGCATTCAAATGGTCAGTGGATAAGCATATGGATAAGCATTGGAATAGTTTAGGTTAAAGGGTCATAAAATTGGTTCCATTGGTCGGCGCAACATCAACGACCGAAGGGCCTGTACTGCGCAGTAATGTTTTATGTTGTATAAGATCTAGTCGCAGAGTGAGGAATTGAGGCTCAGGTCACGGAGTTTGGAAACGAGTTTCATAGGAATATGGTGTTGAAGACTGAGCTATAGACAATAAATAGGAGTCTGACATAGGCGTCTTTGTTATCTAGGTGTTCCAGGATTGAGTGCAAGACAAGAGAGATGTGTCTGCGATGGGCCTGCTAAGGCGGTAGGAGAACTGTAGTGGATGCAGGCAGTCCAGAAGGCTGGGATTGATGCATGCCACGACTAGCCTTTCAAAGCACTTCATACTAGTGGATGTCAGAGCCTCTGGCCGACAGTCATGAAGGCACAATGCTTAGTTTTCCTTTGGTACTGGGACGATGGTTGTCTTCTTGAAGCAGATAGGGACATCAGATTGTTGTAAAGAGAGAATTGAAGATATCTGCGAATATCCCCGCCAGTTAATCTGCGCAGGATGAGTGCTTGCCCGGGTCCCCATCCAGCCAGTCACTTTCTGTGAGTTGACCTTTGAGAATGCTGCTCTGACCTCTGCAATAGTGACGTCAGATGCAGGTTCATCTGATGCTTCCAGGGTGTGTTCTTGCTGACCTCTTGCTTAAAACAGGTGTAGAATGCATTAAGCTCATCAGGCAGGGATGCGTTGAAGCCAGCAATTTTACATGCCTTTATTTTGCAGACCTTGCCATAATCGGTGAGGGTCCATGTGGCTAGACTGGGACTCTAGCTTGGTCCGATACTGTTTTTTGGCATCTTTGATTGATCAATATAAGATGAATGGAAAAGAACCAACTGCAACATGTTTTTTAAACATAGCAAATGTTGAGGATTTGGACTGAGAATGTGGTGGAGCCAGATTCAATCGTAGAAACATAACGGCTTTCAAAAGGAAATTGGACAAGCACCTAAAGAGAAAATTTATAGAACTGTGAGAAAAGGACAGGGGAAATGGGACTAGCCAAGATGCTCTGGCAGAGAGCTGGTACAGATATGATTCACAAAATGAACTCTGTATGAACTCTAACCATTCTATCAAGATTAAAGGGTGATTTAATTTAGGTGCACAAGATGATTAAAGGAACAAGACAGTTGGCTATATGTGTAGTCCAGAACAAAAGGGCTAACCTTAAAATATTGCCGCATCACTCTGTAATAATGGCAGGAATCACGACAACAAGGAAGTGGAAAACTACAACTGATATTTGTTAGGCAAAGATGTTAAAAGTTAAACAGATTTCTTAGTCATGGATACTAAAGGTTTAAGCAACAATATGGATCAAGCGAGTTATGATACAGACCACCATGATAAAATGGAAGAGAATCATGGAAATGGAAGAGAAATGAAGTATGTGAAGTTGTGCAGATTTACAGCCAGGCAAAGACCAGAAATTTGCCAGACAGCAAAGGCCACATGTGAGCAATGTTCCATTTAAGATGACTGCATGGACAGCCATGAGAAAATCAAAAGAACCACACAGTGCAATAAGCCAGATGGCAATATAAACGAAGGTTTAAATAAATATTGGTTGAATGGCCTCCTCTTGTCCCCATGACACAGAGTCTTAGAGATTTACGGCATGGAAACAGACAGACCCTTCATACCAACTTTCCATGATGCTTTTTTTTAAACCTCTAAGCCCCAAAAGCCTGCATTTGGCCCATATCATATTATGCCCTATACCATATCTCTCTATACCCACCACTACTACTACCTCTGGCAGCTTGTTTAAAGCATTCATCACCCTGTGTGAAAAAACTGACCCTCTGGAAACTTTTGTATCTCTCCCCTCTTGCCTTAAACCTTTGCCCTCTAGTTTTAGACTCCCCTATTTTTAGGAAAAGATATTCATTATCTAGTTGATGTGTGCCCCTCACTATTTTGTAGACCTCCATAAGATCATCCCTCAGCCTTCTTCGCTCCAGAGAAAAAAGTCCCAGTCTATCCAGCCTCTCCTTATAATTCAAACCATCAAGTCCCAGTAGCATCCTACTAAATATTTTCTATACTCTTACTAGGTTAATAATATCTTTTCCCTAATAGGGTGACCAGAACTGTACACAGTTTTTCAGGTGTGGCCTTAACAATGCTTTGTACAACTTCAACAAGACATCCCAACTCCTATATTCAATGTTCTGACCAATGAAACCAAGCATGCTGAATGCCTTCTTCACCACTTTGTCTGCCTGTGATTCCAGATTCATGGGGCTATGAACCTGTACTTCTAGATTTCTTTGTTCTGTAACTCTCTCCAACGTCCTACCATTAACTGAGAAAATCCTGCCCTGGTTCAATCTACCAAAATGCATCACCTCGCAATTATGTAAATTAAACTCCATCTGCCATTCGTCAGCCCACTGGCCCAATTGATCAAGATCCTGTTGCAATCCAGGATAACCTTCTTCACTGTCCACCAATCTTGGTGATATCTGCAAACTTACTAACCATGTCTCCTATATTCTCATCCAAATCATCAATATAAATGACAAATAACTGTGAACCTAGCACTGAGTTACACCACCAATCACAGGCCTCCAGTTTGAAAAACAACACTTTACAACTGCTCTCTGGCCTCTGTCATCAACACCAGGTTAAAGTCCAACAGGTTTATTTGGCAGCACAAGTTTTTGAAGTTTACTTAACAGCACAAGCTTACTCCAAAAGCTTGTGCTGCCAAATAAACCTGTTGGACTTTAAGGTGATGTTGTGAGACTTCTCACTGTGCTTACCCTAATCCAATGCCAGTATCTCCACATTCTATCGTCAAGCCAGTTTTGGGTCCATTTAGCTATTTCACTTGGATCCTACAGATATAACCTTATGCAACAACCTACCATGCAATACTTTGTCAAAGGCCTCTGCACTGCCCTCATCTACCTTCTTGGTTACCCTTTCAAAAAACTCAATTAAATTTGAGAGAAATGATTTTCCACTCACAAAACCATGCTGACTATCCCTAATCAGCCCTTGCATTTCTAAATGGCTGTAGGTCCTGTCTCTCAAATTACCTTCCAACAATTTACCCACCACAGATGTGAGGCTCACTGGCCTATAGTTCCCTAGCTTTTCCCTGCAGCCCTTTTTAAAACAAAGGCATATTTGCCACTCTCCAATCTTCAGCACCTTATCCGTGACTATCAATGATTTAAATATCTCTGCTGGAGAACTCGTAATTTCCTCCCTAGCCTCCCACAATGTCCCCTGGGATACACTTCATCAGATCCCAGGGATTTATCTGCCTTAATGCATTTTAAGATTTCCAGCATCTCCTTCTCAGTAATATATACACTCCCCAAGACATCACTATTTATTTCCCCAAGTTCCCTAATATCCATGCTTTTCTCAGCAATAAATACTGATGAGAAATATTCATTTAGGATCTCACCCATCTCTTGTGGACAGGGGCACCATTGAAGAAAAACACCAAAGATCACATCTTTTTTATTCATTTTTACAGGATGTGGGCATTGCTGGCTGGGCCAGCAATTATTGTCACATCTTGATGTCCTCCATTTCAGAGGACATTTGAGAATCAACCTCATTGCTGTGGTTTCATAGTTATCATTATACTTTTAATTCCAGATTTTTATTGAATTCAGATTTCACTATCTATCGTGATGGAATTCAAATCTGGGTCCCCAGATCATGACTCTGGATCTCTGCATTTTTAGTTTAATGATAATTCCACCTTGCCACTGCCTCCTTCAAGCTAATATCATAGAATCCCTATAGTGCAGAAGGAGATCATTTGGTCCATCGAGTCTGCACAGACCACAATCCCACAATATGCTGTATTCCCAAGAGAAGAGTAACCAGTTTCAGAAAGCAGAGGTAGTTTTAGAAAGAAGAAATAGATTTATAGCATCCTTACAGTGCAAGAGGCCATTCATCGCATTCAACCACAATCCCACCCAGGCCCTATTGCTGTAACCCCACATATTTATCCTGTTCATCCCCCGACATTAGAATTAATTTAGCTTAGCCAATCAACCTACTGCGCACATCTATGACTGCTCAGAGTTTACGACTTATGGTGAAAAGTAAACAAGAGCCAGAATGAATGAGCTGTTACTTAGCAACCACAGGCCAATTAACAAAAGGAAGACCTTGTGATTGTGTTTAACTGAACTCAAAAGCAGTTGCAGCTAGACTGTGAGAGAGGAGGAAGGTCTCTTAGTCCTGCTAGAAAAGAGAAAGCCATAGAATGTAGTATTAGGCAAGAAAATCAGTGCCAAAGAAAATGATGGACATTTAGTTCTAGAAACTAGAGAATGAAGAGAAGTTCTCAAAAAGATTGAAGTAAAAAGGGAAAAGGAACTAGAATTTGAGCAGGATTCTGTTCACAGAAGTTAGAGATAGAAGTGGAAATGATGGACTGGGTGAAATTGCCTAGAAAAAAGGCAGATATCTGAAGCAATTGTAAGGTTGGTGTCTTCATTCGTTTTTGAAGCAATAGCATTCAGCTGGGGACTGAGTACCTGAGGGGCTATGTGAAAATTCTTAGCTATTCAAAACAAAGAAATACTAAAAGGAGAGTTGGAAATCTTGGAGGTGAATCCTTGCTAAAGGTAGCTAAGGGAAAGCATTGTTTGCACAAAAAGCATGACTTTTGACAACAGAGTTTGGAAATCCTCGTACGACAATCATTTGGGGGGAATTTGAGGACAAATCTACACAAGTCTAACTGGGTGACATCTGCCACTTGGTTTCTGATCGGGACACTGTCAGATCATAGCGAGCCGGTTGAGTTACAGGAGACTTGGATTGACTGAGAACGTATATTTCGTAATATTGTCTTTAAAATCTCTGTATATTTGTGAAGTAGAAGTGAAGTAGTAATATATTATAGTCAAACTTTTCATGTTTAATGGGTTTTCTTTTCTGTTAGAAGCAAACTGACATTCCTGTGACTCTATTCATTCAAGTTCTCTGAAAAGAAACACATGGTACAGTATTTTGAGCCAGGGCTCCATTACAGGACCTTCATATCAAACAATAGCTCCAACTAGGATCATAACCCGAGTCAGTACGATATCCAGTGACTGCAAAAATTCACAGAACACAAGTACATGTTCAAAACTAGCATATGCTCTCAAGATATTAATTGGAAGTTTATACAGGAAACAATAACATAGAACTCCTTACACACATTATACTTTTCAAATAATGGCTATATTATTGACAGGTAGGGCTTTTGGGGTATACTGTATGCTGTGTAGTGCACAGGAAACAATACTTGCCACTGTATACTAATACATATGACAATAATAAAAGGAATGAAGTCTGGGACTACCATATAGTTAGAAGGTATTTTTTCACTTTTACGTTCTTGAGAATAAAGGTAGTCGAATGTAATTTTGTGACGATGGAAAACATTTTAACAAAAAAAAAAGCTTGTAACAAAATAACTCAAACTGCTACATTCTACCCAGTTTCCTATGTGTCTAGAAATCTGGGCAGTAAATAAAGTTTTGGGGAAGAAGATAGAGGCCTTCAAAACGTGCATGCTAAGATGCATGTTTAAAATTATACATACAGACCATAAGATAAATAAAGAGGTACTTGAAATTGCAAAAGCAAAAGAACTCATGAAAGTGCCAGAGGAAAAATGGTGAGTTCTTCAGCCATTTGTTTAGAACCATTTGTCTTTCTTGTGGACAAAATGGTGGGCAGCAAAAAGACAGGTCGGCCAAAGCGTATTTGGATGATAGACACCACAGAGTGGATGTGTGAGGACAGTGCAAGACAGGCAACTATGACACTCCAAGAAAGCAAGTCTCCTGATAGGACAAGCAGCAGCAGAAAAGTTTTCAAATGGTGAAAGAAGAACAAGCAATTATGAGTTATCGGCATGCAAAAAGAATTGGAAGCCTGCGTGAAATTTGTTAGTATTAATTGTATGTATCCCAGAAGGAATCAGTACTTTGAAGGGAGATCATCCAACTTTATAAATTTACATATATCACTATTTAAAACTGAAGATGGCAAAGAAATAAAATTATTCCTAAGGGAATATTGTCAATGATGGAAATCTAAAGCTAAATTTAGCCTCCACAGTAGATTATTTATTCAAACCGCAGCTACTCCAGAAGTAGTCCAAAAGACTTGCTAATTAGATGCATTGACCATGCTAAATTCTCCCTCAGTGTACAGGAGCTGTGGCAATTAGGGAATTTTCACAGTAACTTCATTGCAGTATTAATGTAAGCCTATTTGTGACACCAGAAAATGAACTTTAAACTTTAATGCTCTTTAACTCAGTCATTCAGCACAATGATCAACGTTTTGGGGAGCGGGGTGCATTTTGGGCTTAGCAACCATAATTCTATAAGATTTCAGATAGTTTTGCACAAGAATGGCCCTTGGGTAAGGGTGCTAAATTGGGTGAGGGCCAAATTCATCCAACTGCAATTGGGGAATATGAATTGAGAGCAGCTATTTGAGGGCAAATTCACATCTGCATGCGGGAGGCTTTTAAAAGACAGTTGACTGAAGTGCAGGACAGGCATATCCCCGCAACAATGAAGGATAGAAATGGCAGAACTTGGGAACCATGGATGACAAGAGAAATTGTAAGCTTAGTTCGGGCATCGTGATTGGCACAGGTTTGGAAGGCCAAAGACCCTTTGCTGTGCTTTTCTTCATTCATTGTTCTTAGATGGAATTCATTTTGATAAATTTTTGCTTGTAAGCTCTTTAACTCAATAATTCAGAACAAATTGGGTTCATTTTGACAAATCTTTGCTTATAAGTTTTTAATACAATCATAGTTGATTCACAAGAAAACAATTCATTTTCTCTGTTGCATTTCGTACATCTGATTTTTATAATACACCACACAATCAAAAGAAAATGGACTGAAACTGATTGGATTCTTGGATGTTTAAAATAAATTATATAATAGTTTGGCCATAATTCATCACTAACAAAATCTCAAAATAGAGACATCAAATAAAGATGAAAATAGACCTGACAGCAACTCAAATTCCATTTAAAACTTGCCTTTAAATTTGACCCCAGTTATCTAAAACATACACACTTTCCTGAAAAGCTTGAGACTGAAAGGAAGAAACAATACTACAAACACAATTTTTAAACATCAATTACAAAAGTACACTCAAAAATTTTAAAACTGCAGAGATTTTGTTGCAAGTGACAACTGCAAAAGTAGAAAAAAACTTGCAATGGTAACTTCTGAACAGAAATTCTCTAATTTTAGGACAGGGAGACAGTGGGGAAAGGGCAGAGAGGGAGAGACCCAGAGGAGGCACATCCTCTCTGACAGTCTGTTATCTCTGTGGTGCCATGCTCAGGGATGTCACAGAATAGCTGCAGGGCATCCTGAATGGAATGGGTAATGAATTAGAGATTGTGGTACATGTTGGTACCAACGACAGTAGAAAAAGAGATGATATCCTGCAGAGTGAAATTAAGGCGGTAAGCAGGAGGGCACCTTAAAAGATCAACAAGGTCGTTTATGTGTGGAGTGACAGGAGATGGGTGAGATCCTAAATGAATATTTGTGTCTGTATTTACCACGGAGAAAGATATGAAAGCTAAGGAATTTGGGACGTAAATAGTGATGTCTTGAAAAGTTTCCACATTACAGAACAGGTTGTGCTGGACACAAAGGTAGATACACCCCTCCCAGGATCTGATCAATTATATCCCAGGACATTATGGGAATCTAGGGAAGAAATTGCAGAGCCCCTAGCTGGAACATTTGTATCAACAACAGTCACAGACAAGATGCCAGAAGACAGGAGGGAGACAAATGATGTGCCATTATTTAATAAAAGGCAGCAGGGAAAAGCCAGGGAAATAGAGACTGGTGAGCCAAACATGGATAAATTGTTGGGAGGAGATTCTGAGAGACAGGATCCACATGCATTTGAAACAGTAAGGATTAACTGGAGATACTGGGCAACGGAAATCATGTCTTACAATCTGATAGGTTTTTGAAGGGGTAACCACAAAAATAGATGAGGGCAGCGCAATAAACATTGTCTACATGTACTTTAGCAAGGCCTTTGATGGCATAGTAGACTGGTCAGTTGGTCAGTGAGGTTTTTTTTTATTCCAATTCAATCAAATCAAGTCCAATTCACGTCTCAATAAGTTGAGACATTCACGATCCAAGCTGACAGACAGGGCCCTCATCTCCTGTCTTGGGCTTGATCTATATGATCCAAGCTGATTGGACAGGCATAGCTCCTCCTCCAAGGCTTGATCTCATTTACATCTTAACCAAAAGGCCAAGATGCTGCTTTTAAAAATTGCTTCAAATGAAGCTGAAATGTAATCTAATGACTTCAACCAAGCATAGCATGTCGATACTACACTTGGCCTTAGCCAAAAGGCCAAGAAATGATGAGGTAAGATCACATGGATCAACGGAGAAGTAGCAAAAATTAACATGCCAGTAAGAGACAGAAGATAGGGGTAAAGAGGTTCTCTTTCAGAATGGAAGTCTGTGCCCAGGAGCGTGCCATTCATATAAATGATTTGGATGAGAAAAAAGGGTGCACAGTAAGGGCGTGGGGGAAGGACTGGAAAGAGAGGTGGAGGGCACAGATACACATGGCAGAGCGGAAAAAGGAAGAGGCAAGGGAGGGGAGGGCGGCCTTCCCCCCACCGCGCGCCTTTTCATCACCCGTCCCTGTTGGCCAAATTCTCTTGGACCCACCTTGTAACCCCCCACATCTACTCTAAGCCTCCCTCTGAGTTTACCATCCATATTTGTTGAGCTGCTGTTTAACCTTTTCCTGAGACCCTCGTCCTTGCTGTTTTTTCCTGGTGTTACAAACATCTTTGCTTTGGTTTTTTTTTTACGCCCAGTTTTGTTAAAATCCAGTGTTCTTTTTTTCTGGAGAAGTCACAGAGGTTTTGACAGCATGGAACCAACAGGGCCCTTTGGGCCCAACTTATTTCCATGCGGTCTTTTTTTTTTTTTTAAGCCCTCAGCTAGTCCCCCAATTGCCCCACAATTATTTAGCCCAGATTCTTCTTTTATATTCATATAACCATGTTTTAACTAATCTCAAAATGCTTTTTAAAAGACAAAATTGTGACCCCATTCTATATTACTTAACCTCATGCAGCTTGTTTCCAGATTTTACTCGACTTTACCCGCTGTATTGAAAAAAATTGCCCCTCTGCGGAAACTTTTGTATCTCTACTCTCCTCTCTCACCTTAAACCGATGCCTTCTAGTTTTAGATTCTCCTACTTTTGGGAAAATATATTGATTATATTGACAACATCAATTGCACTGCCCTCATCTACCTTCTTGGTTACCCCTTCAAAAAACTCAATCAAATTTGTGGGATATGATTTTCCATTCACAAAGCCATGATGACTGTCCCTAATCAGTCCTTGCCTCTAAATTGCTGTAGATCCTGGCTCTCAAAATATCTTCCAACAACTTACCCACCACAGATGTGAGGCTGACTGGCTCACTAGTTCCCAGGCTTTTCCATGGGGTAAGTGTGGAGCCTTGTTTTATTAAATCTCTGGGCTTTCTGCAAATCCAGTACTGATTATCAGGCACACTTTTGGAACTTCCATTGTGCTACGGATCAGATCAGAAACTCCAAGATATTTTGTGAAGTTAACCTAGACCGTAAAGTTTTATATTTGAATTTGGCATTAGAGTGAGCATAAGTGTCTCACTCCAGATGAATCCAATGACCTACTTGGAAGGTTTTATCAAAACAAACGTTTTTAAAAACCACAGTTAGAATATAACAAAAAATTTAGAATAATTATTACCAATTACAATACTTAGACATGGCGAAGTCTAATTCTTAACAGCTAGCTATTTTTATAGTTCCAGTTCAGCAGTATCCCCTACCAGTTAACACATAAATCAAAGATATTTACATGGCTACTGGATTTCAGGACTTTTAACACCTCAGGAGAGTAATTCAGAAAGATAGTTATCTTCTAATATTCAAGTAGCAACCTCCATGGAAGCCTATACCTACAACCTCCCTTGCAAGCTTCCAATAAGCAGACTTCTTTGAGTTCTTTGTTAAAGCCTAGACCCACCCACTCATATAACCTTACCAGCAAATCAAGTGCTACTCTGCAATATCCGAGGGGAAAACACAACATAACAGAATCCTACATTCATGCAGATTAAAACAAACATTATATCAATTAAGATCAATTCTGCTATAGCAACAATACTGTGCTGCTGGTTCCAGCCAAAATACATAGACCAAATCCTGCACAAGAAAGCTAATTAAAATACATTTCTTTAAGGCACAGTTTCTTTACAACTGTTTGTTGGTGTGTCTTCTCTGACAATAGGCAGGATGCTCTGACCTCATCCTTGCTAGCACTGCTACAAATGAGAATGGAGATTTGACATTCCCGTCATAATTCCATTCACTTTAGAACATTGAACATAGAATATTACAGCGCAGTACAGGCCCTTCGAACCTCGATACTGCGTCTACCACTGGAACCATCTAATGACCCTCTAACCTAAACTATTCCAATGTTATCCATATGCCTATCCACTGCCCATTTGAATGCCCTTAAAGTTGACGAGTCCACAACTGCTGCAGGTAGGATATTCCACGTCCTTACTATCTTTTGAGTAAAGAACCCACCTCTAACATCCGTCCTACAACTATCACCCCTCAATTTAAAGCTATATCCTCTCATGTTAGCCATCACCATCTGAGGAAAAAGGCTCTCACTGTCCACCCTATCTAACCCTCTGATCATCTTGTATGCCTCAATTAGGTCACCTCTTAACCTCTTCTCTCTAACAAAATAACCTCAAGTCCCTCAGCCTTTCGCATAAGACCGTCCCTCCATACCAGGCAACATCCTAGTAAACCTCCTCTGCACCCTTTCCAATGCCTCCACATCTTTCTTATAATGCGGCAATTAGAACTGTACGCAATACTCCAAGTGCAGCCGCACCAGAGTTTTGTACAGTTGCAACATAACCTCACGGCTCCTAAATTCAATCCCTCTGCCAATAAAAGCTAACACACTGTACACCTTTTTAATAACTCTATCAACCTGGGTGCCAACTTTCAGGGATCTATGCACATGTACACTGAGATCTCTCTGCTCGTCGATACTACCAAGAGTCCTTCCATTAGCCCTATCTTCTGTATTCCTGTTACTCTTACCAAAGTGAATCACTTCACACTTTTCCGCATTAAACTCCATTTGTCACCTCTCAGCCCAGCTCTGCAGCTTATCTATGTCCCTCTGCAAACTGTAACATCCATCCTCACTGTCTACAGCTCCTCCGACTTTGGAGTCATCAGCAAATTTACTAACCCATCCTTCCACACACTCATCTAGGTCATTTATGAAAATAACAAACAGCAGTGGCCCCCAATACAGATCCTTGAGGTACACCACTAGTAACTGAACTCCAGGTTGAATATATCCCATCAACCACCACCCTCTGTCTTCTATCAGCTAGCCAATTCCTAATCCAAACTGTTAAATCACCTTCAATCCCATGTATCTGCATTTTCTGCAGTAGCCTACCATGGGGAACCTTATCAAACGCTTTGCTAAAATCCATATACAGCATGTCAACTGCCTTACCTTTATCTATGTCTTTGATCACCTTTTCAAAGAACTCTAAGGTTGGTGAGGCATGACCTACCCTTCACAAATCCATGTTGACTATCCCTAATCAATTTATTTCTCTCTAGATGATTATAAATCCTATCCCTTATAATTCTTTCCAAAACTTTCCCCACAACAGAAATGAGGCTCACCGGTCTATAATTCTCAGGATGGTCTCTACTTCCCTTCTTAAACAAGGGGACAACATTTGCTATGCTCCAGTCTTCCAGCACTACACCTGTTGCCAATGACAACATGAAGATTAAAGCCAAAGGCTCTGCAATCTCCTCCCTAGCCTCCCAGAGAATCCTAGGGTAAATCCCATCCAGCCTTGCGGACTTATCTATTTTCAAACTCTCAAGAATTGCTAACACCTCCTCCTTACATACCTCAATCCCATTTAGTCTAAAAGCCTGTATCTCAGTATTCTCCTTGACTACATTGACTTTTTCCTGCGTGAATACTGATGAAAAATATTCATTCAGTGCCTCTCCAATCTCTTCAGGCTCTACGGACAACTTCCCACTGCTGTCTCTGACTGGCCCTATCTCGCCCTAACCAATCTTTTATTCTTGACATAACTATAGAAAGCTTTAGGGTTTTTCTTGATCCTACCTGCCAAAGTCTTTCAGCGGCACCAGAGAATCCCAGTCACAAATGAGAATGGAGAATTTTGACAATTGTGTCCCTAAAGCAAACTTTTTCCTAGCTTCTGTAATCAATGAGGTACTTTTGAAATCTCAGTAAATCAATCGGTTGGTGCTATCTTTGTCATATTCAATAGATGAATGATGGCAGGAAAGACCTTCTGTACAATCAACTGGCCAGTGGATCATGACTTCCTGAGCATCCATACCACCTCTACAGGGACACCTTTAAGTGAGATATGAATATGGTGGACACTGACACTTACTACAGGGACAGCCACTGATGGCCATTAGCTCTGAAGTTTGACTGTCTAGAAACAATTGGAAGAAGCAAGCAGAAATGGAAAACCCAGCTGGTCAAAAAGGGGGTCAAGACAAAACAGGCCAACGTCTATAAGTGTCAATGTCCACCATATTCACATTCTCACTTAAAGGTGTTCTTGTAGATGCCCAGAAAGTCATGATCCACTGGCCAGTTCACTGTACAGGAAGTCTTTCCGGTCATCATTCATCCAGTGAACATGCAAGAACAGCACTAACTTAATGAGATTTCAGAAGTACTCTATTGGTTATATAAGATAAGAAAAAGCCAACAAATCATCTTCCCAGCCAACTGACTTCCTCTGTAGCAAATGCAGCAGAGACTGCCAGATCAGAGTGGACGCCTAAATCACAAACAGGCTCAGCACAAATCCCTGTTTTATGAAACTGAAGACTGCCACCGTCGCCAAACATAGTCAGGATTGTAATGTAGGAAACATGACAGCGAGTTGGTGCACAGCAAACAGCAACCTGAGAACAATCAGAAAATGTGTTCTATTGATCTGATTGAGAAATAAATATTTTCGAGGCTACTGAAGAAAATGGCACTGTTTTTCTTCACACGGTGTGTGACCTTTTACATCCTTGTGTGAAAGAAGATGACATCTGGGTTTAATGCTTATTAGAAATACAGCACCTTTGACAGTACAGCACTCCCTCAGTTTAAAGAATCCAGAAGAATACAATGCAGAAGGAGGCCATTCAGCCCATCAAGTCTAGACCAACTCTCTGACAGAGCATCTTACCCGGGCTGAACTCCCCATATTTACCCCATTAATCCTCCCAATTAACACATCTTTGGACACTAAGGGGCAATTTAGCATGGCCGATCCACCCTAACCTGCACATTTTTGGAGTGTGGGAGGAACCCAGAGCACTCAGGCGGACAAGGGGAAGAATGTATAGAATCCACGTAGACAGTAATCCGAGCCCGGAATCGAACCCAGACTCCTGGCAGTGTGAGGCAGCATAGTGTGCTATTATATGCTCTCTGAGTTGCAGCAGGATTGTGAACCCAGTAATGGATTGAAACCTTTTAATTCTGACTTCAAACTAGACACAAATTTGACTCTGGGGCTGAGACCAGAAATCAGTCCTAACAGAAAAATACTTACTGGGATTTCAGTTTACTTCTCACAATCTCCAACTGTAACCTTTGTGGGAGATTAGTAGAAATCCAGGAGAAATAATGACTGTAAAACATCTCCCTGAAATTATAGGTGGCAATTTTACTGCCTCCCTAAGCTTGAGATAACGTGACAATTTACAATTACCATTTACGAGACTATTTCATTGCTGAGTGTTTGACTGTATGTCCAGAAGAGGACAGCAAACACATATCAAATTCACAAATCTCTGTTCTATCTTTCCATTGCTGTCTGATTTATTTTGTGGCTACTTAAGCTTTTCCTCAGGTCCTTCTCTGGATCCTGAGGTAAACGTAGACATACACAGCTCTGAATCAATGTATTTGGTGTACTCTGTGTATGCCAATTAAAAGAGTACCATTCACCATAATCTCACTTTGATCCTTGGAATCACAGAATTGTTACAGTGTAGAAGGAAGCCATTTATCTCAATGTGCCTGCATTGAGTTTCCCAATGAGCAACTCATTTAGCATCACTCCCACACCTTCTCCCCAAAAGCCTGCAATTCTTCCTTTTCAGATAAGAGTCTAATTCCCTTTTGAATGCTTCACTTGAACCTACCTTCACGCTGCATTGCAAACCTTAACCACTTATTAAATAATTTCTCCCCATGTAACTTCTACTTCTTTTACTAGTTATTTTAAACCTGTGCCCTCTGGTTCTTGATCTGAGTGGGAATTGATCTCTATAAAACAGAGATGAGGAGGAATTACTCAGGTGGTGAATTTGTGGAACTCACTGCCCCCTAGTGTGGGAAACAGATGGGGAGGTGAATTTGAGGTGAGGGAAAGATCACCCATAATCTGTGTAAGTCTTCGGAGGCGGAATCCCTTTCTTTACAAACCCTGACAACAGTACACAGAATGCTAGCAGTTAGCAGTCTATTTCTGGGCAGGTCAGAGGAGAGAGGAGATTGCAGAGCCTCTGGCTCTGATCTTCAGGTCCTCGTTGGTTACGGGTGTGGTTCCGGAGGACTGGAGGATGGCGAATGTGGTCCCATTGTTTAAGAAGGGGAAGAGAGACCTTCCTGGGGATTATAGGCCAGTGAGTCTTACTTCTGTGGTGGGCAAGGTATTGGAGAGAATTATTAGGGATAGGATTTATAGTTATTTGGAGAGAAATGAATTGATTGGGGATAGTCAGCATGGTTTTGTGAAGGGTAGGTCGTGCCTTACTAACCTCATTGAGTTTTTTGAAAAAGTGACCAAAGAGGTGGATGGGGGTAAGGTGGTTGATGTGGGATATATGGACTTTAGTAAGGCGTTTGATAAGGTGGCCCATGGAAGACTTTTGCAGAAAATGCAGATGTATGGGATAGAGGGTGATTCAGCTAATTGGATTAGGAATTGGCTAGCAGATAGAAGACAGAGGGTGGTGGTGGATGGGAGATATTCATTGTGGAGTTCGGTGACAAGTGGTGTACCTCAGGGGTCTGTTTTGGGGCCCTGCTGTTTGTAATTTTTATAAATGATCTGGATGAGGGTATTGAGGGATGGATCAGTAAATTTGCAGATGATACTAAAGTTGGTGGTGTGGTAGATAGTGAAGATGGGTGTTTTAGTTTACAGAGTGACTTGGACAAGTTGCAGAGCTGGGCCGAGAGGTGGCAAATGGAGTTTAATGTTGAAAAGTGTGAGGTAATGCACTTTGGCAGGAACAATAAATGTGTAGAGTATAGGACTAATGGTAGGGCTCTTAATAGTATTGAGGAACAGAAGGATCTTGGTGTATGTGTCAATAGATCCCTGAAAGTAGGCAGTCAAGTGGATAAAGTTGTTAAGCAGGCTTATGGAGTCTTAGCTTTTATTGGTAGGGGGATTGAATTTAGGAGCCGCAGCATCATGTTGCAGCTGTACAAAACTCTAGTGCGGCCGCACTTGGAGTATTGTGTGCAGTTCTGGTCGCCACATATAAGAAAGATGTGGAGGCATTGGAGAGGGTACAGAGGAGGTTTACTAGGATGTTGCCTGGTATGGAGGGCAGGTCCTATGAAGAGAGGTTGAAGGATTTGGGGCTGTTTTCGTTAGAAAGGAGGCGGCTAAGGGGGGATCTTATTGAAACATATAAGATGATTAGAGGTTTGGATAGGGTGGACAGTGATAGCCCTTTTCCTAGGATGGAAAAAGCTAGCACGAGGGGACACAACTTTAAATTAAGGGGTATGAGTTATAGGACGGATATCAGAGGTAGGTTCTTTACTCAAAGAGTGATTAGGGAGTGGAATGCCCTGCCTGCAGCTGTTGTGGATGCGCCAAGCTTGGTGGCGTTTAAGAGGTTAGTTGATAAGTATATGGATGAGAAGGGAATGGTTTAGTTAGGAGGGGCATTGCTTTTTATTTTGGTCGGCACAACATCGAGGGCCGAAGGGCCTGTTCTGTGCTGTATTGTTCTATGTTCTATAACTGACAGTCCCAGTTAAGTACAAGGCAAAGACTCCCTAATTGGCCTATCAATTGGATCCTTAATCAGGGAGTTCATACTCCAATAGGCCAACCTCAATGTCATAGAACATAGAACATACAGCACAGAACAGGCCCTTCGGCCTTCGATGTTGTGCTGACCAATTAAGAAAAAGCAATGACCCGCTAACCTAAACCATTCCCTTCTCTTCCATATACTTATCAACTAACCTCTTAAACGCCACCAAACTTGGCGCATCTACAACTGCTGCAGGCAGGGCCTTCCACTCCCTAACCACCCTCTGGGTAAAGAACCTACCTCTGATATCCGTCCTATAACTATCACCCCTTATTTTAAAGCTGTGTCCCCTCGTGCTAGCTTTCTCCATCCTAGGAAAAAGGCTATCACTGTCCACCCTATCTAAACCTCTAATCATCTTATATCATCTTCTTCTCATGTAACTGTCTAAATGCTTTTTAAAAGATAAAATTGTACCCACTTCAACTACTACCCCTGGCAGCTTGTTCCAGACACTCGCCACCCTCTGTGTGAAAATATTGTATCTTTTGTATCTCTCCCTCTCACCTTAAACCTGTGTCCGCTAGTTTTAGACTCCTTTACCTTTTGGAAAATATATTAACTATCTACCATGTCTATGTCCCTCATTACTTTACAGACCACCACAAGATCACCCCTCAGCCTCCTATGCTCAAGAAAAGAAGTCCCAGTCTATCCAGCCTCTCCTTATAACTCAATCCATCAAATCCCGGTAGCATCCTAGTAAATATTTTCTGCAATCTTTCTAGTTTAATTACATCCTTTAATTACATCAATACTGTGTCCAGAATTGCGCACAGTATTTCAAGTGTGGCCTTACCAATGTCTTGTACAATTTCAACAAGACGTCCCAACTCCTGTATTCAATATTCTGACTGATGAAAACAAGCATGCTGAGTGCCTTCTTCACCACTCTGTTCACCTGTGACTCCACTTTCAAGGAGCTATGAACATGTACTCATACAAGCTATGAACTTGTACATGCTATGTTCATAGCGTGAACAAGCTATGAACATGTACAGAACTCTTTGTTCTGTAACTCTCCCCAGTGCCCTACCATTAACGGAGTAAGTCCTGCCCTGGTTCAATCTACCAAAATGCATCACCTCACATTTATCTAAATTAAACTCCATCTGCCATTCATCAGCCCACTGGCCCAATTGATCAAAATCCCGTTGACATTGGATATAACTTTCTTCACTGTCCACTATGTCCACTATGCCACTTGGTGTCATCTGCAAATTTACTAAACATGCCTCCTATATTCTCATTCAAAACACAGATATAAATGACAAATAACAGTGGACCCAGCACTGATCCCTAAGGCACACCGCTGGTCACAGGCCTCCAGTTTGAAAAACAACTCTCTACAACCACCTGTCAAGAAGCCAGAATACAAGAACAAGAAGAGTATGTTGAAATGTGATACCATTAAGAAGCCAATTTTCCCTGCAGTCCTTTTTAAACAAAGGCACAACATTTATTCCAATCTCCAGGCGCCTCACCCATGACTATCAATGATTCAAATATGTCGGCTAGAAGACCTGCAATTTCCTCCCTCATCTCCCACAATGTCCCGGGATACACTTCATCAGGTCCTGGGGATTTATCCACCTTGATGTGCTTTAAGACTTCTAGCACCTCCTTCACTATAATATATACACTCCTCAAGACATCATTATTTATTTTCCCAAGTTTCCTAATATCCATGCTTTTCTCAACAGTAAATACTGATGAGAAATATTCATTTAGGATCTCAGCCATCTCTTGTGGATCTGTGCATAAATGACCTTCTTGAATCTGAAGAGGCCCTACTCTGTCCCTTGTTACTCTTTTGCCCTTTATGTTTTGTGGAAGCTCTTTGGATTCTCCTTTGTCTTATCTGCCAAAACAATTTTATGTTCCCTTTTTTCCCTCCTGATTTCTCTCTTAACTCTACTCCTATGCCCCCTATACTCTTCACGAGATTTACTTGATCCTAGCTGTCTATGCTTGTCATGTGCCTCCTTCTTCTTTTTGACCAGGGCCTCAATTTTCTGAGTCAGCCAGGATTTTCAACTTGTGCAAACCTTGCCCTTCACTCTCAGAGGAATGTGTTTACCCTGAACTCTGGTTAACATATTTTTGAAAGTCTCCTACTTACTAGACATCCCTTTTCCTTCCCACAGACACTCCCAATTAAATTTTGAAAGTTTCTGACTGATACCATCAAAATTGACCTTGTCCCAATTTAGAATTTTAACTTTTGGGCCAGCTATATCATTCTCCATAGCTATCTTTAATAGACTTGTGGTCACTGGTCCCAAAGTGATCTCTCACTAACACTTTGTCACCTGCCCTTCCTTATTTCCCAAGAGGAGGTCAAGTTTTGCCCCCTCTCTATTGGGCTACCCATATACTGAATGAGAAATTCTTCCTGAATACATTCAACAAATTTATCTTCATCCAACCCCCTAATGCTATGGCTGTTCCAGTCTCTGTGTGGAAAGTTAAAATCTCCGACCATTACCACTCTATTTTTCTTGGAGCTATCTATCATCTCTTTACATATTTGCTCCTCAATTTCCTGCTGACTATTTGGGAGCCTATAGTACAACCCTATCAAAGTGATTTCTCCCTTCTTACTTCTCATCCCTCCATATTATTCCTACAAAAATAAATCATTTCACATTTCTCTGCATTTCATATGCCACCTGTCTGTCCATTCCTGCCAACTTATTTATAGAACATTACAGTCTATAAATGCAATATATACATTTTATATATTGTATGTAAATATATAACATAAAATATATAAAAGAGCCCTTAGGCCCTTGGTGTTGCGATGACCTGTAAAAACCAATCTAAAGCCCATCTAACCTACACTATTCCAATATCATCCATTATGTCCTTTTGAAATTTCAGAATATTTACAAGTTTTGTATCATCCATAGATTTTGAAATTGTGTCCTGTACACCAAGGTTTAGGTCATTAATATATATATCAGGAAAAGCAAATGTCCTGTGATAATACACTTTCAAAGACTTCATTGGTGAAAAACAAGGGATTTATTTCCAAGGATCTACAAGAGCAGCAGCTTGTCTGCAACTTGTTCTGGAATATCTCTGTCCAAGAGAACTTCTCCCCTGGGGTGTTCCCCATTCTGAGTCCTGATTAGTTACTCAGGCCTAGTAATCCTTACTCTGTCTCTTTAAGGACAACACAGCAATCACCACAAGTCCCAATATTGATTCCTGGTAACCTGCTGCGAACCATCTTTCAGCACGAAAAGCATTCATTAATCATTACTCTGTTGCCTTTCATTCAGCAAATTCCAAATCCATACTGCTACTGTCTCTTTTATTCCATGAGCTATAACTTTGCTCACAAGTCAGTTGTATCAAATGTCTTTTGGAAGTCCATGTACACCACATCAACAACATTACACATATTAACCCTCTCTGTTACATCTTTAAAAAGTACCGGCAAGCTGTTTAAACATAATTCCCCCTGAAGAAATCCATGTTGGTTTTTCTTAATTGAGTCATATTTGTCCATGCAACTATTAGCTTTTGCTGAATTATTGTTTCTTTGAAGTTTTTTCATCATCAAAATTAAACTGACTGGCCTGCAGTTGCTGGCCTTATCTTTCCACTTCTTTTTGACAGGGGTGTTGTGTTTGTAATTCTCTGGTCCTTCAGGACCACCCTAAGTATAAGTAAGGCTGAAAAGCTATAGTGAGGACTGTCACTTCACTCAGTGTTCTATGATGCATTTCATCCATCTTAATGCCTTACCTGTAGATTATGGCACATCAAATGCACATACAATTATTTGTTAAACGCGACGAACATTTTTGACTGTACCATCTTTTCAGGGGTGAGTTTCAGAATCCCACCATTTTGTGGGAAAAGGAATTTCTCCTCAACTTCTCTGTCATCCTTTAATCAACCAATTATTTTAATTCTCTCCCCCTTTGGTGATCAGACTCTCTGTTAAGGGAGATAAGAATATAAGAAGAGAAGAAATAGGAGCAGGAATCAGCCATCCAGCCCCTCGAGCCTGCCCCACTATTCAATAAGATCATGGCTGATCTGTAGTGGTTCAGTCCCACTTTCCTGCTTTCTCCCCATAACCCTTAATTCCCTTGTCAATTAAAAACCTATCCACTCTTGACTTGAACATATTCAGCGAGGAAGCCTCCACCACCTCATCAGGCAAAGAATTCCAAAGATTCACCACCCCTTTGCGTGAAGAAACCCCTCCGCAACTCTGATCTGAACTGCCCCACCTAACCTTGAGGCTGTGCCCTCTAGTCCTGCTATCTTTGCTAAGTGGGAAGAGTCTCTCAACCTCTACCCTATCCATCCCCTTCATTATCTTATACGTCTCTATAAGATCCCCTCTCAGCCTTCTAAACTCCAAAGAGTACAAACCTAGCCTATTCAGTCTCTCCTCATAATCCAACGCCCTCATCTCTGGTAACAGCCTAGTAAACCTTCTCTGCACCCCCTCCAAGACCAATATATCCTTCCTCCAATGCAGCGACCAAAACTGCACACAGTACTCCAGCTGCGGCCTCACCAGTGCCCTGTACAGCTGTAACAGAACCTCCCTACTTTTATATTCTATCCCCCTCACTATAAAGGCCAACATTGCATTCACCTTCTTAATCACCTGCTGCATCTGCAGACTGTGTTTTTGTGATTCGTGCACAAGGACCCCCAGGTCCCTCTGCATCGTCACATGCTACAGCTTTTCACCATTTAAATAATAATCCTTCCTATCATTATTCCTACCAAAGTGGATAACCTCACACTTACTAACATTATACTCCATCTGCCAGGTCCTCGCCCATTCACTCAACCTATCCAGATCCCTCTGCAGGCTTTCCACATCCTCCATCGCAATTTGCTTTTCCACTCATCTTCGTGTCCTCAGCAAATTTCATCACCCTGCACTCAGCCCCTTCCTCCAGATCATCTATGTAAATGGTAAATAGTTGAGGCCCCAGCACCGAACCCTGGGGCACTCCACTAGTCACCAGCTGCCAATCAGAATAGCAGCCATTAATACCTACCCTCTGCTTCCTATTAGACAACCAATCTTCTATCCAGTCTAAAACCCTACCCCTGACTCCCTGCACTTTAACCTTCTGCAGCAATCTTTTGTGAGGCACCTTATCAAATGCTTTTTGGAAATCCAAAAACACCACATCCACCAGTTCCCCTCTATCCACCGCACTAGTCACTTCCTCATTGAACTCCAATAAATTCATCAAGCACGATTTCCCCTTAACGAATCCATGCTGAGTCTGCTTGATCAAACAGTTCATATCCAGGTACCTTGTTATTTCTGCTTTGACAACAGATTCAAGCAGGAGATAGCTCCTTCCTGTCCAGTTCATTCAACAGGTTTATTTGGTAGCACAAGCCACAAATTTTCAGAGTGCTGCCCCTTCATTAGGTGAGTGGGAGTTCTGTTCACAAACAAGCAAGTTGGAAGACTCGCATTCCAACCATTATTTTGTAAATTGAGTTTGTGTCTTTATATGCCTTGTTTGCAAACACAACTCCCACACTCTCAGGCAGTGCTCCGAAAGTTTATGGTGTGTACTACCAAATAAACCTGTTGGACTTTAACCTGGTGTTGTAAGACTTCTTACTGAGTTTACCCCAGTCCAATGCCAGTATCTCCACATCACTTCATCGAGACCAGAGTGTTGAATAGAATTTTGATGCTTGCCAAACTTGTGGTGGTCAGTTCATGAAATGCACCACATGATACAAAATATGTGCAACACTAATAAAACAATCATTTGAAAATAGGTTTGAGGTTTTGAACCATCAACAGTCAAGATCAATACATTCATTTGCAGAGCCAAGGGAACAGCTTTAATAAGATTTTACAATCCAACTGTCTGCAAAGCAAGCCTACATTATACACTCTCAAAGTGTGTTAACTGATGTATTCTGTTCTTGACAGCATAGAACATAGAACATAGAACATTACAGCGCAGAACAGGCCCTTCGGCCTTCGATGTTGCGCCAACCAATTAGGAAAAAGCAATGACCCTCCAAACTAAACCATTCCCTTTTCGTCCATAAACTTATCTACTAACCTCTTAAACGCCCCCAAACTTGGCGCATCCACAACTGACGCAGGCAGGGCATTCCATACCCTTACCACCCTCTGGGTAAAGAACCTACCTCTGATATTCGTCCTATAACCACCACCCCTTAATTTAAAGCTGTGTCCCCTTGTGCTAGCTTTTTCCATCTGAGGAAAAAGGCTATCACTGTCCACCCTATCTAAACCTCTAATCATCTTATATGTCTTATATAAGATGTCTAAACATCTTATATCTTAGCCGCCTTCTTTCTAACGAAAACAACCTCAAATCCCTCAGCCTCTCTTCATAAGACCTGCCCTCCATACCAGGCAACACCTGGTAAACCTCTCTTACCTCTCCATGCCTCCACATCTTTTTTATAATGTGGGACCAGAACTGCACACAATACTCCAAGTGCGGCCGCACTAGAGTTTTGTACAGTTGCAACATGACGTTGCGGCTCCGAAATTCAATCCCCCTACCAATAAAAGCTAAGACTCCATATGCCTTCTTAACAACCTTATCGACTTGATTGCCTACTTTCAGGGATCTATTAACATATACACCAAGATCCCTCTGTTCATCAACACTATTAAGAATCCTACCATTAGCCCTATACTCTACACATTTGTTATTCCTGCCAAAGTGAATTACCTCACACTTTTCCACATTAAACTCCATTTGCCATCTCTCGGCCCAGCTCTTGCAACTTGTCCAAGTCTCTCTGCAAACTTATAACACCCCTCTTCACTATCTATCACTCCTCCGACTTAGTGTCATCGCAAATTTACTAATCCATCCTTCAATACCTCATCCAGATAGGTTATAAAAATTACAAACAGCAGGGGCCCCAAACAGAATCCCTGAGGTACTTACACTAGTAACCGAACTCCACGATGAATATCTCCCATCAACCAACCACCCTCTGTCTTCTATCTGCTAGCCAATTCCTAATCCAATTAGCTAAATCACCCTCAATCCCATACATCTGCATTTTCTGCAGAAGCCTTCCATGGGCCACCTTATCAAACGCCTTACTAAAGTCCATATATACCACATCAACTGCCTTACCCCCATCCACCTCTTTGGTCACTTTTTCAAAAAACTCAATGAGGTTAGTAAGGCACGACCTACCCTTCACAAAACCATGCTGACTATCCCCAATCAATTCATTTCTCTCTAAATAACTATAAATCCTATCCCTAATAATTCTCTCCAATACTTTGCCCACAACAGAAGTAAGACTCACCGGCCTATAATTCCCTGGAAGGTCTCTCTTCCCCTTCTAACAATGGGACCACATTCGCTATCCTCCAGTCCTCCGGAACCACACCCGTAACCAACGACGACCTGAAGATCCAGAGCCAGAGCTCTGCAATCGCCTCTAGAACATAGATCAGAACAAGAAATTACAGCACAGAACAGGCCCTTCGGCCTTCGATGTGTTGTGCCGACCAAAATAAAAAGCAATGCCCCTCCAACTAAACCATTCCCTTCTCTTCCATATACTTATCAATTAACCTCTTAAACGCCACCAAACTTGGCGCATCTACAACAGCTGCAGGCAGGGCATTCCACTCCCTAATCACTCTTTGAGTAAAGAACCTACCTCTGATATCCGTCCTATAACTCAAACAAAGTTATGAGTTCTCTCTCGCCTCCCAGAGAACGATCATGATCAGCATGATCCAGTTTAGTTAAATCATTTCTTTGAGAGTAAATTCTATTTGATCAGAAGGAAGGAAAAGAATTGACAAATCTTTATATTGATTTCTGTGCCCTGACTCTATTCAGTTTTATCTATTCACCTGCTGACTTTATATCTGGACCTGTGGCTCCTGGTCAACCTCCTGTAATCTCTCCTTTTACACAAATAAACCTCTACTCCTTTCATTTTATTGTTTAAGAAGAGTTCTTAAGGTGAAGGCTGAACACATTTAAATGTTACTGCATCACCCCAGCTTGTCAGAAATCTACCTTTTATCTCTCATTGACACCCACGCTGCATCGTCCATCACTTATACACTCCGACAGTTAAACTAAAGCAGCATTTTGACTTAGCATATCCATGTTAGTAGATTCCCCATGACAACTTTAACTGCAATTGTAACATTCTCTTCCTGAAACTCATGCCTGCTTTCACAATGCAATCTCACAGATCCAAACATACCATCATTTTGAGGCAAGTGGAGAGAACAAGAACAGAGTAAGTAACAAAAAACAAAATACAGCACAGGAACAGGCCCTTCGGCATTTCAAGCCTGTGTCGATCTTGATGTCCGAACTAAACTAAAAAACCTTCTGCCCTTATTCAGTCTGTATCTCTCTATTCCTTCCCTATTCCAGATCGCTCTTAAATGTTGTTAATGTGCCTGCTTCCACCACTCTTTCTGGCAGTGCATTCCAGCCACTCACCACTCTGAGTGAAAAACATCCTCCACACATCTTCCTTAAATTTTCTCCCTCTCACTATGATTCTGTGCCTCCTTGTAATTGACACCTTCACCCTGGAGAAAATCCTCTGACTATCCATCCTGTCTATGCCTCTCATAATTTTGTACACCTCTATCAGGCCCCTCTCTCTTTCTAGTGAAAACAATTTTAGTTTATTCAACTTCTCCTCATAGCCGACACCCTCGAGACCAGACTCCTGGTGAACCTTCATTGCCTTCTCTTCAAAGTTTCCATGTTCTTCTGGTACTGTGGTGACCAGAACTGCACGCTCTGCTCCAAATGTGCCCTAATCAAGGTTTTATATCGCTACAACATGATTTGCCAACTCTTGTACTTAGTGATCCAGCTGATGAATGCAAGTATGTCCCGTGTCTTCTAAATCACCTTGGCCACCAGTGTTGCCACTTTTAGGGAACTGTGGACTGCACATGTAGATCCTCCTGTATGTTAATGTTCCCAAGGGTTCTGCCATTTACAGTATAATTCACACCTAGATTTTGATTCTCTAAAATGCTTAGTAGAAGAGTTACTCAGGAAAAGTTTGAAGGATTAAAATCTCATGTACTCCTGGGTAATGATACCTCTGACCCACTAACCTCCACAGGATCTCCAAGCTACATAACCCTAATCCATGCTTCCCCTTTTGACCTGCCAACTACCCTTCTTATCCCCAACTACATTTCCTGATGTCATCCATTGGACATCTCAGCTTACATCTATCAATGACCCCCAGCCCCAACTAGCCGCTACCCTCCCCCCAAACATTCTCCAACTCTTTTCACTCTGACTACACCCAATCACCCCTCACCCTGACCACCATCCCACCCTGACCATTCCCCAATTGTCCTCCCACCCTGACTACCCAAAAACCTATCTCGTAGCCAGCTCTGACTTTATAATTGCCCTTAAGTTTGAAACACTAGTTTTAGATACACTTCCTCTCCTTCAAACTAAATGCATATCTCAATCATGTTATGAGCATTGCTACCTACAGCATCTCATCTTCACTAATCATTAATTAATTCTGTCTCATTGTACATTACAGATCTGGGATAGCCTGCTCTATTATAGCTCTAACATATGCTGCTCTAAGACATTATCCCAAAAATATTCTTTGAATGCATCTTCCAAGCTGCCGTTGTAAATCTAATTTATCCAAATCTATTTGTAGATTAAAGTCATCCATGATATTGTCATACATTTGTCACAAGTCCCCACTAATTTTTCTTGTCCATCAATCCTACAGTGTGGTTATTGTTTGGGCGCCTACAAACTACTCCCACAAATGACTCCCTGCTTTAACCAGTTGTGCCACCGTGGGCAGCATGGTGGCACAGTGGTTAGCACCTAGGGACCTAGGTTCGATTCCTGTCTTGGGTCACCGTTTGGGGTCTGCACGTTCTCCCTGTGTTTGCATGGGTTTCCTCCAGTCCTCCGGTTTCCTTCCACAGTCTGAAAAATGTGTTGTTTGTTGCAATGGCCATGTTAAATTTTCCCTCAGTGTACCTGAGCAGGCACCTAGAGTGTGGTAACTAGGGAATTTTCTCAGTTACTTTATTGCAGTATTAATGTAAGCCTACTTGTGAAACTAATAAATAAACTTTAAAATTTTTAACCATTTCTTAGTTCTACCCAACCTCATCCTATATTATGACTTTTGGAACATGTGGTAGTGTGTCCCTTCTACAGGCAAGCTCTCAGGGGGTTACACAACCCATTTGGCCAGTCAGGCTGGAGAGTGGGAATTTGTGAACTGAACATGGGATTTCCTTGCCATCTTGAGTCTGGAGCACTTTACATTACTCTCTGTACATAGTTACTAATCTAAATAAACCGTTCATTCGTTAATCTGCTTAGTGATTTGCTCGATACTGAATTTTTCAATGAGGACCAATTAGAGTGTCCTCTCATTGTTGCAGAAATCAAGAGAGCAGAGCTTGTGTGGAAGTCTTTTTGAAGCAAACTTGTCAGCAGTATGAGAATGTCAAAATACCCCTTTTTGGTCCTCTTTTAAGGTCAAACCAAATAAACAAACTCAAATTAGGACAAAGTAAAAGGGGCAGCTCCCCAATAGGAAGGGGAACAGCCTGAACAAAAACAAAGTACAAAGGAAACTTAAAAACGTCAAATTAAAATGTGATTATTAGGGTCAATAATGCATGATGTAGAGATGCCGGCGTTGGACTGGGGTAAACACAGTAAGAGGTCTGACAACATCAGTTTTAAATCCAACTGATTTATTTGATAGTAAACTCGTAAGCTTTCGGCTTTATGGCTTTTGCCTGACGAAGGCCATAAAACCGAAAGCTTACGAGTTTACTATCAAATAAATCGATTGGATTTAAAACTGGTGTTGTCAGACCTCTTAATGTCAATAATACATCCCAGCCCCTGCAGTGCCAATGGGGCCCCTTTTTGAGAAACAAGATCCATCTGACCCTAACGCAGTAGATTCAATATGTTGAATGCCTGCACTATTTTTTTAAAGCCAATGAAATTGAGGTGGAAGAGAAACAGCAGGTAATCAATCCTATTAACGCCTGCTAAAGAATCTTACTTCCTCAAAAGCTCCTGATTCCAAAACTTTTGAAGAGCTTGTGGAATTAGTTCAGTTACATTATTATCCAAAGCCCTCAGTGAGAATGCAACATTACAAATTTAATTCAACAATCCTAACCCCAGGGGAGTCCATAATGGGGTTTATTGCATGCCTAAGAAAAATAGCTGAACATTGTGAGTTTGGGTTTGCACTCAATGATGTGTTGAGAGTCATCATGTCTGTGGTGTCAACAGCATGACTGTTCAGCATCAATTATTAAAAGAATCAGAGATTACTTTAAAAAGGAATTAGAAAATGCCCAGCTTATAGAAAGTGCCAAAAAGTGTGCAAGTAGGCAAAGTCCACCAAGCTAGTAGTTGAGATGCCAGGAAAGAAGATGCAGAAATTAATGAATAAACAGACTCAAACTAAAAGAAAATGCAAAGTATTGGGAATTTGATCTACAGACCAGGAAGTAAGAAGAATGCTACTAGTGTGGGGGAGATCACCACCAGGAGAAATGTTAATTTAGGAAAGCTACATGTTATACTTGCAGTGGAGGGAGGCACATTTTATATGCAAGACTAAGCAGACCCTACCAGGCACCAGCAGGAAACAAAATTCCAGCTCCAATACACAGTGTTGAGAATAATCCTGAAAATAATTCTTAAGTAAATATATCAAACAACATTAAGGTGGACAAAATGGCCCCAATTATGATTGCGTTGATGGTAAATGGTCTGCCTCTCAGAGTAGAGGTGGACATAGCTGCTCTGCTACAGCTGTAGGAGAACAAAGATATCATCTTTTACAAAGAAGGGTTCAGCCCCTAAGACTAGGAAGAACAATGGCCATGCTCACAACATATAATGGAGAAGCTTTAAGGATCCTAGGAACAATAACAACACCTGTGAGCGACTGGCAGGGGTCAGCTCAACTACCTTTAATAGTAGTAGTGGGTCAAGGGTCAAATTTGATGGGCTGAAATTGGCTTTGCCAAATTAAGTTGGTTAGAAATCTTCAAAATCAATGATGGAAACTTCCACGATGTCTTTAAAAAACATAGAGATCTTTCAAGGTGAATTATGAAAGATGCAAGACTAAAAGCAAAAATTTACATGGATCCTAAGACCATGCCAAAATTTTATAGAGCCTAAGTGGCACCCTATCTCTTACATGAGAAAGTTGAATCTGAACTCAAGCAACTGGAAGAATTAGGCATCATCAAGCCTGTACAGTTTTCAAAGTGGGCTGCTCTCATCGTGACAGTGATTACTCCAGATGGAGCCATTAAGTATTGTGAGGACTACAAATTAACTGTGAATCAAGCAACAAAACTGAATTGATACTTAACACCATGAACTGAATATCTAAATCATAGATCATGGAACCCTACAGTGAGAAAGAGGCCCTTTGGCCCATCAAGTCTGCACTGACCACAATCCCACCCAAGCCCTACCCCATATTCCTGCATATTTTATCTGCTAATCCCTCTAATCTATGCATCTCAGTCGGCTAAGGGACAATTTTAGCATGGTCAATCAATCTAATCTGCAAATCTGTGTGCCAAATTAGCCTCACAACACCAGATTAAAGTCCAACAGGCCCATCTGGCAGCACAAGCCACCAGCCCCCAAGCGCTGCCCCCCAACCCCCCCACGCACCAGGTGAACGGGACTCAAAGACACACAAAGACACAAACTCAATTCACAAGACAATGGCTGGAAAGCGAATCCCAACAGGCAACTAAGTCTCAAAGGCACAGACAACATGACTGGAGAGAGGGCCAAGCACAGGTCAAAGAGATGTGCACCGCATCCAGCCAGGATGTTCTGCGAGACCCCGCAAGCCCAGGCAAGTTGTGGGGCCCACACACAGCGCGACATGAACCCAAGACCCCAGCCGAGGGTGTCCATACACACACGGAACCCGGCCACCAGCCTCTGCCCAGTGATCCTGCACTGCTGTGCACTGCAGAGGCTGCCCCGGAGAACACCCCCCCAAGACCAGAGGCCAAACACCAGCAATCGCTAAAGTGGTCCCCGACGGAAGAGAACTTTCTGCACTTTAGGGATCTATGAGTCTATGAGTCTAACACTTCAGCCCGCTCGCTGACTGTCGAGCAGTGCCCGCCCACCCACTGCCACAGCACATAGATGGTCCCCCCAATGTACCCTCCCTTCAAGCGCACCGCATAGATAACACTGACCCAGCCGCAAGTATCTGCGCTGACGACCCAACACACCCCACAGAGGCCGCTGTGGAGGAGCCGCGTGGTGCCACAGCCACTGCCCTCCCGAAGGCTGGACAGCCTGCCGTGACAATGGTCTGTTTGAGCTTGTGCGGTCCCTAAAGACAAGAAGCAGGGGTGTGGGGATGCCCATCCCCACCAACAACATGCCGAAGGCTCCAGAGAAGATGTTGTAACTTTAGTGTACGCTTGACCTGGACCATTTGATGGGCAACACGACAGCTCAGTGACTATCACTGTGCTGTGCAGATACATGGATTTGGGCCTGTGTCTGTGGGAGTTTGCGCATTCTCCCCATGCTTGCGTGGGTTTTCTCCGGGTTGGGTTCACATATTTAGACACAGACTCAATTACAAGATAATGATTGGAATGCAAGTCTTAACAGGTAATCAAGTTTTTACAGGTACAGACAATACGATTGGAGAGAGGGTTAAGCACAAGTTAAGAGGTGTGAATTGTCTCAAGCCAAGACAGTGAGATATTGCAAGCCCAGGCAAGTTGTGGAGGGTTACAGTTACTGGAACATAAATTGTTGAGGCTGTCTTCATGTATGTGGTCTTGCCAATGTAGTAGGAAGTCTGACAACACCAGGTTTAAGTCCAACCAATTTGCTTGATAGTAAACTAATAAATAATAATAAAAATAAATCAGTTGGACTTAAACCTGGTGTTGTCAGACTTCCTACTGTGCTTACTCCAGTCCAACACCGGCATCTCTACATTACATCTTGCCAACGTGCTTTGGGACACTCTTTCCTGCAGCATGTAACATAGACAACGTTGGCTGAGTTGCAAGAATATGTGCTGTGTACCTGGTGGATCGTGTTCTCACATGAGATGATAACATCTGTATCAATGATCTGGCAATGATCAAAGGTTGCTGTGGCAGGGCTGTGTGATATCATGGTCACTATTCTCCTGAAGGATAACAGAAAAATGCGAACCTCACCACCTGCAAGTTCCTTTCCAAGTCATGTACCATCCTGGGAAATTAGGAGGAATTTCATGCAACCTGCTGATCTTCCTGGAGGGAATAATGATTTGGGAGATTTCTGCAGTAAAATGACACAAGGAGGAAGTTGTCAGGACATTGCTTATTGGAGAGAGTAGGACGTGCCTCTCTTAAACAAGATTAGCTCAGAGAGGCTATGAGGTGAGAAGCAGAGAAAGGAGAGAAACCCACAAAGAAAACAAATTCAGGGCTTGGGTAGCAGGGAACTTTAGAAGAAGTAAGGAAGGGGAGGGAAGTGATAAAGGCAGTTGATCAAATTGACTTGATTTTAAAGACAAAGGAAGACATGGGTCAGAATTCTCTGATCTCCCTGCGGCTGGGATTCTCTGGTCTTGCTGCAGTGAATGGACGTTTGGCTGAATGCCAGATACTCCAATTTTCTCATCACTGGCAGTGGTAGCAAGACCAGAGAATTCCATGTTTCTTCAGAAGGAGGTTTTCAAAATGGAGCTCAGGACAATACAGCAAAACTTATTTCAGCTTATAAATCAAAGAAAGGATTTAATAAAAATACATCATTACTCTAAATTGGGGCTTCCCCCGAGCTTCTCCTGGTTCCAGCAATTCTACATAGTTCCTTATTTACAGCTGAATCAGCTGACTATTACATCACTCAGT
This sequence comes from Sphyrna mokarran, assembly GCA_024679065.1. Lineage (NCBI taxonomy): Eukaryota > Metazoa > Chordata > Chondrichthyes > Carcharhiniformes > Carcharhinidae > Sphyrna > Sphyrna mokarran. Next base: position 5,040,126 of record JAGIQG010000005.1, read on the forward strand.
AATTGGTCCTATGGTTTGCTGGATCAGCCATTGGTCACATTACATCCAATATAAAGTTGTCTCCAGCTCCATTCTAACATCCGAGCCATGGGCTCCTCATAATTGCTATTGTTGGAGATGAGGGTGGAGGAGATTGGAGAGAGGGATTTGAGAAGATACTTAATAATACACTCATCTTGACTAAATATTGATCATCATGATTAAAGTGAAATACTAGCATAACTGAGTTAACATAGAACATAGAACATTACAGCACAGAACAGGCCCTTCGGCCTTCGATGTTGCGCCGACCAATATAAAAAGCAATGCCCCTCCAAACTAAACCATTCCCTTCTCTTCCATATACTTATCAACTAACCTCTTAAACGCCACCAAACTTGGCGCATCTACAACTGCTGCAGGCAGGGCATTCCACTCCCGAACCACCCTTTGGGTAAAGAACCTACCTCTGATATCCGTCCTATAACTATCACCCCTTAATTTAAAGCTGTGTCCCCTCGTGCTAGCTTTCTCCATCCTAGGAAAAAGGCTATCACTGTCCACCCTATCTAAACCTCTAATCATCTTATATGTTTCGATAAGGTCCCCTCTTAGCCGCCTCCTTTCTAACGAAAACAACCTCAAATCCCTCAGCCTCTCTTCATAAGACCTGCCCTCCATACCAGGCAACATCCTGGTAAACCTCCTCTGTACCCTCTCCAATGCCTCCACATCTTTCTTATAATGTGGGGACCAGAACTGCACACAATACTCCAAGTGCGGCCGCACTAGAGTTTTGTACAGTTGCAACATGACGTTGCGGCTCCGAAATTCAATCCCCCTACCAATAAAAGCTAAGACTCCATATGCCTTCTTAACAACCTTATCGACTTGACTGCCTACTTTCAGGGATCTATGCACAAATACACCAAGATCCCTCTGTTCATCAACACTATTAAGAATCCTACCATTAGCCCTATACTCTACACATTTATTATTCCTGCCAAAGTGCATTACCTCACACTTTTCCACATTAAACTCCTTGCCTTTATAATCTCTGTAATTCCATTTTTTAATCTATCCTAGCTACTAATGATTTAAATATTGGTATTGAGTTGCCCATTCTGTTATTTTATTCTGTTCTCGCTGCTCTGTTCCTCAAATCCACTGGATCAATATCCTTCAATTCTCTTATTTAATCATGATCTGAAAGTTAGGAAAAAAAGTATGCATTCTTTCCGAGGAATTGGCAAGGAAATGGTCAGTAGCTGTTGGATATCTGCTGACTGGATTTGATGGCCCAGGCCTAGGCATCATTCGGTTCTATTACAACGACAAATTATTTACAACTCAGAAACATTAGTTTAACTATTTTATAAGGTGTCAATGCACCAGACAAGTTTCCATCCACCCCGCTTCACCCAACTATATCCTTCAATTCCTTTCTTGTTCTGGTGCTTATACAGCTTCCACTTCTCCTAGTCTTAGTCCAGGTGAAAAATCCTAGACAATTCCCAGACAAGGATGTAAGGAAAAATAAATTGTGTATTAGTCTGATTTCTTGACAAATGTTTGTCCAGTTGCTTGACGCTGGTCTTGATAACTCAGAATCGAGCATCCTGTTCATTCAGTAATGCAGACAGGCAGAAATGAATACGAGGAGGAGAAGGAGGAACTATAGAGTGCAGGCTGTAAGCCTTCTGAAATCTCTTTTCAGATGCATGGAGAGAATTGGTGAAACCTTCCAGTACATCCCAGTAAGACTCTTCAGAGATATTGCTCCACATGATATTGCTGAAGTTAAAAAGTTTAAGAAAATGGAGCTATGGGGGATGTGATTCGCGTTTGGGTTTTCACTAGGGTGGGTATGGTTGGTGTTTGAGTGTTGTTATAGTGGATATCGTTGCTATTTGTGTTGCCATCAGGTTGGATATAGTTGGTGTTTGGGTGTCACTAAGGGAGAAATGTTGGTGTTTGGGTGTCACTATGGGGGATATAGTTGGTGTTTGGGTGTCACTATGAGGGATATAGTTGGTGTTTGGGTGTCACTATGGGGGATATAGTTGGTGTTTGGGTGTCACTATGGGGGATATAGTTGGTGTTTGGGTGTCACTGTGGGGAATATAGTTGTGTGTGGGTTGTCACTGTATTGGATATAGTTGCCGTCTCGGTGTCACTATTGGGGATATAGTTGATGTTTGGGTGTCACTAAGGGAGAAATGTTGGTGTTTGGGTGTCACTATGGGGATATAGTTGGTGTTTGGGTGTCACTATGGGGATATAGTTGGTGTTTGGTTGTCACTTTGGGGGATATAGTTGGTGTTTGGGTGTCACTGTGGGGGATATAGTTGGTGTTTGGGTTGTCACTATGTGAATATAGTTGGTGTTTGGGTGTCACTTTGGGGATATAGTTGGTGTTTGGGTGTCACTATGGGGGATATATTTGGTGTTTGGGTGTCACTATGGGTAATATAGTTGTGTTTGGGTGTCACTGTGGGGGATATAGTTGATGTTTGGGTGTCACTTTGGGGATATAGTTGGTGTTTGGGTGTCACTATGTGGATATAGTTGATGTTTGGGTGTCACTATGGGGAAGATAGTTGTGTTTGGGTGTCAATATGGGGGATATAATTGGTATTTGGGTGCCACTTCGGGGATATAGTTGATGTTTGGGTGTCACTATGGGGGATATAGTTGTGTTTTGGTGTCACTATGGGGGATATAGTTGTGTTTGGTGTCACTATGGGATATAGTTGTGTTTGGGTGTCACTATGGGGGATATAGTTGATGTTTGGGTGTCACTATGGGGATATAGTTGGTGTTTTGGTGGTCACTATGGGGGGATATAGTTGGTGTTTGGGTGTCACTATGGGGGATATAGTTGGTGTTTGGGTGTCACTGTGGGCGATATAGTTGTGTTTTGGTGTCACTGTGGGGGATATGGTTGACTATGAGGGATATAGTTAGTGTTTGGGTGTCACTATGAGGGATATAGTTGGTGTTTGGGTGTCACTGTGGTAGATATAGTTTGTGTTTGGGTGTCACTATGGGGGATATAGTTGGTGTTTGGTTGTCACTGTGGGGGATATAGTTGGTGTTTGGGTGTCACTATTGGGGATATAGTTGGTGTTTGGGTGTCACTATGGGGGATATAGTTGGTGTTTGGGTGTCACTGTGGGGGATATAGTTGGTTTTGGGTGTCACTATTGGGATATAGTTGGTGTTTGGGTGCACTATGGGGGATATAGTTGGTGTTTGGGTGTCACTTCGGGAAATAGTTGATGTTTGGGTGTCACTATGGGGGATATAGTTGATGTTGTGGTGTCACTATGAGGGATATAGTTGGTGTTTTGGTGTCACTATGGGGGATATAGTTGGTGTTTGGGTGTCACTGTGGGGGATATAGTTGATGTTGTGGTGTCAGTATGGGGGATACAGTTGTGTTTGGGTGTCACTGTGGGGGATATAGTTGATGTTTGGATGTCACTATTGGGGATATAGTTGATGTTTGGGTGTCACTTCGGGGAAATAGTTGATGTTTGGGTGTCACTATGGGGGATATAGTTGGTGCTTGTGTGTCACTATGGGGGATATTGTTGGTGTTTGTGTGTCACTATGGGGGATATAGTTGGTGTTTGGGTGTCACTGTGGGGGATGTAGTTGGTGTTTGGGTGTCACTATGGGGGATATAGTTGGTGTTTTGGGTGTCCCATGGGGGATATAGGTGGAGTTTGGGTCACTATGGGGGATATAATTGGAGTTTGGGTGTCACTATGGGGGATATAGTTGGCGTTTGGCTGTCACTGTGGAGGATATAGTTGGTGTTTGGGTGTCACTATGAGGGATATAGTTAGTGTTTGGGTGTCACTATGAGGGATATAGTTGGTGTTTGGGTGTCACTATGGGGGATATAGTTGGTGTTTGGTTGTCACTGTGGGGGATATAGTTGGTGTTTGGGTGTCACTGTGGTAGATATAGTTTGTGTTTGGGTGTCACTATGAGGGATATAGTTGGTGTTTGGTGTCACTGTGGGGGATATAGTTGGTGTTTGGGTGTCACTATGGGGATATAGTTGGTGTTTGGGTGTCACTGTGAGGGATATAGTTGGTGTTTGGGTGTCACTATGGGGGTATAGTTGGTGTTTGGGTGTCCTGTGAGGGATATAGTTGGTGTTGGGTGTCACTGTGGGGGATATAGTTGGTGTTTGGGTGTCACTGTGAGGGATATAGTTGGTGTTTGGGTGTCACTGTGAGGGATATAGTTGGTGTTTGGGTGTCACTGTGAGGGATATAGTTGGTGTTTGGGTGTCACTGTGAGGGATATAGTTGGTGTTTGGGTGTCACTGTGAGGGATATAGTTGGTGTTTGGGTGTCACTGTGAGGATATAGTTGGTGTTTGGGTGTCATGTGAGATATAGTTGGTGTTTGGGTGTCACTGTGGGGGATATAGTTGGTGTTTGGCTGTCACTGTGGTCATATAGTTTGTGTTTGGGTGTCACTATGGGGGATATAGTTGGTGTTTGGGTGTCACTGTGGGGGATATAGTTGTGTTTGGGTGTCACTGTGGGGGATATAGTTGGTGTTTGGGTGTCACTATGGGGATATAGTTGGTGTTTGTGTCACTGTGGGGATATAGTTGGTGTTTGGGTGTCACTGTGAGGGATTAGTTGGTGTTTGGGTTCACTGTGAGGGATATAGTTGGTGTTTGGGTGTCACTGTGGGGGATATAGTTGGTGTTTGGGTGTCACTGTGAGGGATATAGTTGGTGTTTGGGTGTCACTGTGGGGGACATAGTTGGTGTTTGGGTGTCACTGTGAGGGATATAGTTGGTGTTTGGGTGTCACTGTGGGGGATATAGTTGGTGTTTGGGTGTCACTGTGAGGGATATAGTTGGTGTTTGGGTGTCACTGTGAGGGATATAGTTGGTGTTTGGGTGTCACTGTGAGGGATATAGTTGGTGTGTGGATTGTCACTTTGGGGATGTAGTTGATGTTTGAGTTATGGTGCCGATGGTCCCTTTGGGGTTGCTTCCCTTCCTTTATTGGATAAGTGTGTGCTGATCATTCGCTTCTCACTGTCCATGGGACTGGAGCCTCGTTGTAGTTTTCCTTTGCTGCCTCTTTCATTCTGCGTTTTCAGCCAATGAGTTGAGAATTGTTGGGAGAGGCGGGCAGAGACTGCAATGTGACAGCGAGGGACATGAATTCTCCCTGTTTCCACCTGGAGCCGCTCCTGAACCCACAGGACGTCCAACTCTCCCTTTGAAAGATTGATCTGGGAGAAAGGTTACCGAGAACCAATCCAGACGGACTAACTCTCAGGTGGTCCCGATGCAAAGGCTTATTCTGCGATTAGATTGTGGCAGTGCTGAGTGCTGAACTGAATGTTTGGAAACTCTGTCAGAGAAGGGGGATTAGAGCTTGCAGGAGCTGTGGATATTTTGGGGATATCCAGAGGAAGTTCCCAGGGAGGAGCTGACTACCTGCGTGTTTTTGGAGCTGACATTCGATTCCCGGTTAATTTTGCTGTCGGTTGTCGGAGCGGGACTTGGATCCGATGGGAATTGCCGACGTTTGGGATCAAGTCGTCAACATTGGGGGAAATTATGGCGTTTACATTCGCTGCCTTCTGTTACATGCTTTCCCTGGTTCTCTGCTCATCTCTCATCTTCTTCGCTATATGGAACGTAAGTAAGAGAACTGGAGAGAGAGAGAGCTGAAGTGGGAGAGAGAGAGTGAACAGGAGAGAGAGAAAAAAAACTGGGGAGAGAGAAAACAGGAAAACTGGAGAGAGAAAAAAACTTGAAAACTGGAGAAAGAAAATTGGGGAGACAGAGAACTGGAAAGAGAAAAAAAAACTGGAGAGAGAAATGAACTGGAGAGAGATTGAATTGGAGAGAGAGAGAGAACTGGAAAAAGAACCAGAGAAAGAAATGGAGAGAGAACTGGAGAGAGAGAGAGAACTGGAGAGAGAGAGGGAACTGGAGAGAGAGAGAGAACCAGAGAAAGAAATGGAGAGAGAACTGGAGAGAGAGAGGGAACTGGAGAGAGAGAGAGAACCAGAGAAAGAAATGGAGAGAGAACTGGAGAGAGAGAGAGAACTGGAGAGAGAGAACCAGAGAGATTGAACTGGAGACAGAGAGACTGGAGAGAGAGAAAACTAGAGAGAACCACAGAAAGAAATGGCGAGAGAAATGGAGAGATAACTGGAGAGAGAGAGAGAAAACTGGAGAGAGATTGAACTGGAGGAGAGAAAACAGAGAATGTGTCTGGGGGGGGTGTGGAGATGTGTCTGAGGGGGGAGTGTGGAGAATGTGTCTGGAGGGGGAGTGTGGGAGAATGTGTCTGGGGGGGGAGTGTGGGGAGAATGTGTCTGAGGGGGGGAGTGTGGAGACTTGTGTCTTGAGGGGGGGGAGGTGGAGAGATGTGTCTGAGGGGGGGAGTGTGGAGAATGTGTCTGAGGGGGGGAGTGTGGAGAATGTGTCTGAGGGGGGGGAGTGTGGAGGAGAGTGATGAAGAAGGCATTCGACATGCTTGGTTTCAGAACATTAAGTACAGGAGTTTGGGATATCTTGTTGAAGTTGTACAAGACACTGATATGGCCACACTTGGATTACTGTGTGCAATTCTGGTCATCCTATTATAGAAAGGATATTATTAAACTAGAAAGACTTCAGAAAAGATTTACCAGGATCCTACCGGGACTTGATGGTTTGAGTTATAAGGAGAGGCCTGATAGACTGGGACATTTTTGTCTCTGAAATGTTGGAGGCTGAGGGGTGATCTTATAGAGGTTTATAAAATAATGAGGGGCACAGATCAGCTTGATAGTCAATATCTTTTCCCAAAGGTAGGGGAGTCTAAAACTAGAAGGCCATAGGTTTAAGGTGAGAGGGGAGAGATAGAAAAGTGTCCAGAAGGGCAATTTTTTCACACAGAGGGTGGTGAGTCTCTGGAACGAACTGTCAGAGATACTAGTAGTTGTGGGTACAATTTCATCTTTTAGAAAGCATTTAGATAGTTACATGAGTAAGATGGGTATATAAGTGATATGGGCCAAATGCAGGCAATTGGGACTATCTTAGAGGCTTAAAAAATAGGGCTTCATGATCAAGTTGTGTGAAGGGTCTGTTTCCATGCAATAAACCTCTATGACTCTATGAAAGATGGGAACCAGTGATTGGGGTGTGTCCAGAGAGAGAGAGAAGATTCTAGGGGGAGAGAGTGAGAATAGATGCATGTTTGAGGGAGAGATAATAGCGAGAGACGGGGAAATGGAAGAGAGACCGGAGAAAGCGAAAGTGAGAGATGGTCTTGGCAAAACAGAGGAGATGTAAGAAACCGTATATAGATAAAGACAGAGAGGGGATTATGGATGAGGAAGGGAAACAGATAAGAGTAATAAACTGGAGATAAGCTGACAGTTGATGAAAGTGGAGATTGAAGCTTTATTTTTGATTAGTAAGTCAGGGAAGAGCGCAAATACAGTCCCCCACCACTACAAATTTTGCAGTTGAGTATCCTGCATTTGGGCACATCATCGGGGTCAGCAATGGGCTATCCTCGTCCTGAGCAAACCACCTGCTTGATCATGGTTTCACCCCTGCTGAAAATGGAGACTGAATGGAGATGAAGATAGAAAGAGGGATTTAAAGAGATAAGCTATTGATGAGACAAATTGGGGAGGAGAATGAATAGGGAGAGAAAGAGCAAGGGCTGAAACATTGGCAGAGAGAAGCTCGGTGAAATGAACATTTGGAGAGCTGTGAAAGAATCTTTTTTTGATTCGTTTTGGGGATGTGAGTGCCGCTATCTAGACCAACACTTATTGTGCTTCCCTAATTGCCCTTGAGGAGGTAGCGGTGAGCTGTCTGTTTGAACTGCTGTAGTCCCGGAAGTGACAGAATATTCAGAGTGCTGAGGAGAGGTGAAAACTCAGACTGGGGAGATGAAGCAGGCAGAGGAAATAGAGTCCAGAGGAAATCCCTTGGGAAAGTATTGTGTAAATACAGAGATGATAAAAGCCAAATGAAAGAAAAAAGGTTGAGAACAAATGTAAAGAAAAGAGAGAAGAGGAAAGAAGGAGCAAAATTTGACAGAGTCCAACAGATTCCAATTTCTAGCTGGGTAATTCCGGTGATCTAGAAAGATTCCACAGAATACATTTTAGATCTAGAAAAATTCCACAATGTGTATTTAATATTTAGAATAATTCAGTGCATAACGTCACTTATACATTTCAGATCGAGAATATGTATATTTGTATACTTTCAGAATTAGAATAACTCCACAATGTACATTTAATATTTAGAATAATTCAGTGCATCATGTCACGGTATATATTTCAGATCGAGAATATGTATATTTGTATACTTTCAGAATTAGAATAACTCCACAATGTACATTTTAGATCTTAAATGATTTCACATTATCCATCTTATATTTATATAATTCCAGAAGTTGCATTTAATATATAGAATAATTGTGCAGAATATATTTTATAATTAGAATAATTCCGCACACCACATTTTACATATCAAATAACTCATGATATTTATATCTTCATTTTATATAGTGAACAAATATATTTGTGGAGTGACATCTTATTGACTTTGAAGTCTGTTGCTGAAATATAAAGCTAAGAATTCCAGTGTTTGGTTGGTTTACCTGTCACATTGTATAATGTCAGCATTTGGGATTAAGAAGCATTTGGTGACATCCATCCTCTGCTGCTTGATATCACACTCTCCTGGAACAAAATATCCAAAATATCAGACCACCTTCTTCTGCCAGAGGCTGATTTACGTTTTGTGGGGCCCCGTGTTCACTTTTATTTCCACTCTTCCCAATGATATCATGCCCCTCCTGGTCCCACTCAACTTGCCCCACAGAATGCAAAGACACAAATCACAAAACTACACAAATTGATCGCTGCTTTAGTGCTATTAACTTGTAAATACACATCAGTATGAATAATTGCTGAACTGAAATCCAAGCTTACTTCTTGTCAGAATGACTATAAAGATGGTCAATATTGTGATGTGTGTCTTGAAAACGAACAAATGTGGGACTTTGCCGATGAGCCAGACAAGTGAAGGAGCAAATACTTTAATTAATGAGATGAAAGTGCTGCCATTCAGTGGGCACGACAGTCCCAGCGTGCCATGCTGATCGACAGAAAGCAGGTGAGGATAAAATACTAATTTGTGCCCACTGTGAATGAGTTTCATATCCTCTTGGCGCTGTTTTGCCAGCATGAACAGTTCCACATTCCAAAAGGGTGCAAAGCCTATTAACACAAAAGTAATCTAACCTTAAGGTTACCTGTTCCTTCATGGCTTTTTCCTGCTTCCTGGAATCATCCTCCTTGCTGACATAACATCACGCCAGCAAGAGTCATACTGCTGTGCAACAGCAGAGACCAGCGCCATAGTGCTACGGGGATCAGAGACTATTGAAGCTGTTGGGTGGTCAGGACCCCATTGGGCACCATAAATGTGTGGGGGCAGTGCCAATGTGTTGGGGCTTGTGTAGGGGTTGGGCTTGAGTGGGAGTGGGGCTATACATGATGATGGTAGTGCTAAGGTGGGGGAAAGCTCTGCAAGGGGTGGTTGACAAGAGAGTCTATGCAAAAAGGGTCATGAAGGGGGCTATGCAAGGGCATCTTTGCAAGTAGATGGGTATTTTGGATCCACCAAGAGACACATTGGGAGGGTTTTGATGCTCTGATGATAGTGTTGGTGTGGTAACAGTGATGCTGATGATGCAGGAAAGGGGTCCAACGTCTATGTGGAGGGTGAAAACAGATTTCCCACTTCGGGAGGAGATCGGGGTGCCTTGCATAATGGCGCCCAAGCATTTCTGCAGTTGGCTTCTTCCGTATACTTAGACTCCCCACCCCATCCCCAGCCAAGCTCTCAGCTGTCAGAAAAACTGAAACTGACAGAGTGTGTCAAGACTGTAGTGCTAAGCTCACCCAAAAGACCAGCTGGAGCATTGCTGTTTCAGACTTTTATGACACTTTTTTTGGGCAGATTCCGCCCAACTTTCATTCAGTGTCCAGTGAATCCAAGTCCAATATCAGTGGTTCTGTCTGCAGGATTCCATTCTTTGTCCTAGAAGAGACTTTCTGAAGGCCAGTCTTGTGAGCAATGGCAATTAGAACTATCAGCATGTGACCAATTGCAGCCACTATATAGTGATGGTGTATTTTGGAAAATAGATTTTAACAAGACTTGTTAGACTTAGAAGACTGAAAGATTTTAAAGTTTTTTTTGCTTCATTACATGCTGGAATGGCAATTTAGATAGCCTTTTCTGTATCTTTCTTCACAAACATCATTGCTGGTAAAATCTTGTAAAGACACACTTTTAATTATCAATATTGCTGAACCTATCAAATGTTCCTGAAAGCTATTGTTAAAAATATTTTCAGAATGGTTTCCACATTTGGAAAGGTTGCCTTCAAACCATCATTACATATCAGCTGGTGATCTTGAAGTACAGAGCTCATCATTATTGATGAAAGTAATGAATTGTTTTATTTAATTTTCAAAAACATTTGTGTCGATGTTTTCTTGGTAGAAATGACTTAATTTCCTATTGCAGTAGCACTTGGCATTCTTGTCCAAATTTCTGTCGAAAAGCAGTTTTCTTCAGAGATTCACTTCAACTCTGCAATTGTTCCATTATTGTGTCAAAAATAACACCGACAATCTCAATGATATTCTTCTTTTTCTCATTTAAAGTGATTTCATTATCTCTAGTTCCTGGACCTGTACACCTCTCATCATTAGAGACACCTGTATTTTTTGTTAATGCTAGTACCTCTTCTTCCACCAAGCTACAGTCATTCTGAACTGCCATGATAATACTTTTAACAGAGGCTAACACTTAGGAAGCATTCAATAAAGTTGTATCAACGTTTTGTAGCAATTTGCTGGTGGCATTAATTCTTTGAAGTAAACTGTTCCACAAAAGAGTAAAAACAGCAATAATGCAATTTTCAAACTTCCCTGCTCAGAGTTTTGCTTCAGCTTTCACATGTGGATCCTCTGAATATGATATGATGATGTCTAATAAAGTTGTCTTTATACCAGAAAGGTTCATTTTCAGAGCCAAAACAGCATCTGCATGAGGGACCATCTGGTGTCACAAATGTTTTCCATTCGCCTGCTGCATTGCAACATGTTCTACTGATGTGTGGAAACTGAAAAAAGGCAGATGCATGTTGAACAAAGTGAAGAAAATGTACAGCCTCCTCACAGGATTCAACTGCAGCAAGGATTATTGCACAGGGGCATGCATTGTTCTGTATTGCTAATAGACCTGAATATTTTCCTGCCGTATTTGTGGCATTATCGAAGCTCTGGCCACCACAAAATTTGATGCCCAAACCTAAATTTGCAACATTTTCCATAATAGTCATTCCAAAAATGTGGGATTGAAGCTGAGAAAGAAATGTTGCCTCACAGCTTCACCATCACTAGTCTCTTACCTGAAAATTAATGTTAATTGGTCCACGTAACTCACATCTGGTGTTGAATCAACTTTATCTTCATTAGAAAATTGGCTTCTGAGCTGCTCTGCCATTATCGTGATAAAGTCCACATCTTATTCAACGTTTTCAGATCAAGTAATACTGCTGGAAATCAGCAATGTGATATCTCTGAAAGTCACCAGACAGTTCATCCATAGTTTTGGTGGATGAGGAAAATTCTGCAGTTCGTGCACTGTTCAATACTTACAAATTTTTCAAGTTAAATTACTTTTGCCAAGCTTCGTCCTTTTGCTTTGTCTTCAATTTTTTTGATTTTTGACAGTGTTGCTTTATATTGCTAAAGAAACCAACTTTTAATTAATTAATGAATATTCTGAAAGAGCAGACATTTGCACAGTTAATCCCACATTAATTCCAGCTCTGTGAAACTGTGACAATGGACTTCAGCAACTCTTCTGCTGCCTATTCTACTCTTCTGCTGCCTATTCCAACTCACAAATTTATAAACTCTCCCTCCAAAATTCAATCCAGCCCTCACATACTGTCCCTCCCAGTCAGATGAGAAACACAACAGCAAAGGGAATTTCTCAACTGTCAACATGTTATCTTTCCAGATCAGACAGATTAGTGCCAGTTGAGGTGTAACGGAAAGCTTTTTCTGTTCTAACTTAACAGAATAATACTCATCACTTATCCTGTCCCAGCTGAAGGACAGACCAATGGCATGCAGTCAGGAAGGAGTTACCTTTGACTCCAGACGCCATGAGGCCTTATCATCAAATCAAACATGGGTAAATGTTTGATGACTTTCCCCCATACAAAGCTTCTGGAGAAGGTGAGAGGGCATGGGATCCAAGGGGCTTTGGCCTCGTGGATCCAGAACTGGCTTGCCGGCAGAAGGCAGAGAGTGGTTGTGGATGGGTCTTGTTCTGCATGGAGGTCGGTAACCAGTGGAGTGCCCCAGGGATCTGTTCTGGGACCCCTGCTGTTTGTCATTTTCATAAATGACCTGGATGAGGAAGTGGAGGGATGGGTTAGCAAGTTCGCCGACGATACAAAGATCGGTGGTGTTGTGGATGGTCTGGAGGGATGCCAAAAGTTGCAGCGGGACATAGACAGGATGCAAGACTGGGCGGAGAAGTGGCAGATGGACTTCAACGCAGATAAATGTGTAGTGGTCCATTTTGGCAGGAATAATGGGATGAAGGAGTACAATATAAGGGGTAGGAGTCTTAGCTGTGTTGTAGAGCAGAAGGATCTCGGGGTCCGGGTCCATAGGACTCTTAAATTCGCAGGTGGAGGAAGTGGTCAAGAAGGCGTACGGTGTACTGGCCTTCATTAATCGAGGATAGAGTTTAGGAGTCAGGAGGTAATGATGCAGCTCTATAAGACTCTTGTCAGACCCCACTTGGAGTATTGTGCGCAGTTCTGGTCGCCACACTATAGGAAGGACGTAGAGGCTATTGAGAAGTGCAGAGGAGATTTACAAGGATGCTGCCTGGATTGGGAGGCAGGCCTTATGAAGATAGGTTGAGGGAGCTGGGACTCTTCTCACTGGAGAGACATAGATTGAGAGGCGACCTGATAGAGGTTTATAAAATGTTGAGAGGAATAGATAGGGTGGACTCTCAGAGACTATTTCCCCGAGCTGAAATGGTCACTACGAGAGGACACAGATTTAAGGTGCAGGGAAGCAAATACAAAGGAGATGTCAGGGGTAGGTTTTTCACTCAGAGGGTGGTGAGTGAATGGAACCAACTGCCGTCGGAGGTTGTTGAGGCAAACTCACTGGGGTCTTTTAAAAGACTTCTGGATGAGTATATGGAAAAGAATAGGATAGGGGGTTATAGATAGATCGGTGCAACTCGTGGGCCGAAGGGCCTTTTTGTGCTGTATTGTTCTATGTTCTAAAGGAACCTCCTACTGATCACCACCTACCGCACTGTGCCCCTCCCAACCTGCGCACCCTCTAACAGCACGCCGCCGCCAACACCCCCCCCCCCCCCCCCCCCCCGACACCTGTCAATGAACAGTGCTCCTCTGAAAGCGCAAGGATTTGAGTGTAAAGTATTGAGATGGATAGAAAACTGATTGGCAGACAGGAAACAAATTGTAGGAATGAAGTAGCAAATAGCAGGCAATGACTAGTGGGTTACCACAAGGAGCAGCGCTACAACCTCAGCAATTCAATATACATATAAATGATTTGGATGAGGAAACTAAATATAGTATCTCTAAAATTGGAGAAGACACAAAGCGGGATGGATTGTGAGCTGTGGGGGGATGCAGAGATGATTCAGTATGATAATAAATGAGTGCACCTCTGGAGAACTTTGGTGAGGCCACAGCTGGAGCATTGTGTGCCATTCTGGTCACCATATTATAGGAAGGATGTAAACACACTGGAGGGGTGCAGAGCAGATTCACTGGGATGCTGCCTGGTGTAGAACAGTAAAGTTATGAAGAGAGGTTAGATAGGCTTGCATTGTTTTATCTGAAGCAAAGAAGACTGATTGAGGTGTACAGGATTATGAGAGACATGAACAAGGTGGATAGGGAGCAGCTGTTCTTCTTAATTGAAGGGTCTAATATGAAGGGGCACTAGTTAAAAGCGAGGGGTGGGAAGTTTGGGGGGATTTGTGGAAATACTTTCTTACTCAGAGGGTGATGACAGTCTGGAACGCACTGCCTGCGAAGGTGGTGGAGGTGGGATGCCTCACACCATTTAAAAAATTCCTGGTATTTCTGTAGAAAAATCCATCTGGTTCACTAATATCCTTAACAGAAGGAAATCTGCCGTCCTTGCCTGGTCTGACCTATATGTGACTTCAGAGCCACAGCAAATATGGTTGACTCTCAACTGCCCTTGACCAATCGGGCTGGGCAATAAATGTTGGTCAACCAGCGACGCCCATGTTCCATAAATGAATTTAAAAAAAGTGATATAAACATACACGTTAGGAGCAGGTGTAGACCATAACTGCCTGCCATTTGGAAAAGACCTGTTCTCAGCACGCCATAATTTTTCCTAGGATGGACTCAAATAGCACGAGGGGTCACGGGCTTAGGGTGAGGGGGGTAAGGTATAATTTGGATGCGAGAGGGAGTTTTTTTCACACGGAGGGTGGTGGGGGTATGGAATGCGCTGCCAAGTAAAATGGTGGAGGCAGGTACATAGAACATAGAACATAGAACACTACAGCACAGAACAGACCCTTCGGCCTTCGATGTTGCGCCGACCAATATAAAAAGCAATGACCCTCCAAACTAAACCATTCCCTTCTCTTCCATATACTTATCAACTAACCTCTTAAACGCCACCAAACTTGGCGCATCTACAACTGCTGCAGGCAGGGCATTCCACTCCCGAACCACCCTTTGGGTAAAGAACTTACCTCTGATATCCGTCCTATAACTATCACCCCTTAATTTAAAGCTGTGTCCCCTCGTGCTAGCTTTCTCCATCCTAGGAAAAAGGCTATCACTGTCCACCCTATCTAAACCTCTAATCATCTTATATGTTTTGATTAGGTCCCCTCTTAGCCGCCTCCTTTCTACAGAATGGAGGCACGTCAACAGAATGGGAATGGAGGGGTATAGAAAACTGATTTAAAATTAGGGATCATGAGCCTTGGGAGTTCCCTGGGAAGTGTGTAAATAGATGATGATATTGATGCATTTGTTTTTATCCTACAGGTACTTCAGTCCGCCTTGTTGTCTAACAAGGGGCATAGACGCGATGGGTCGTGAGAGGGCTGCTCTTGGATTTTTTTTCAAGAGTGTCCTAGTGCTTCATGTTGTTAGTGTACACTTGACCTGGACCATTTGATGGGCAACACCACAGCTCAGTGACTATTGCTGTGCTGTGCCACAGTGGTGTGCCACAGGGCTCTGTACTAGGACCCCTTCTATTTGTGGTGTATATAAATGACTTGGAAGAGGGGGTAGGTGGTGTGATCAGCAAATTTGCTGATGACACTAAGATGATTGGATTGGCGGGTACTGAGGAGCAGTGCCAGGCAATACAACAGGACATAGATAGGCTGGTAGATTGGGCAGATAGATGGCAAATGGAATTTAATCCGGATAAATGCGAGGTGATGCATTTTGGCCGGAATAATGTAGAGGGGAGTTATAGGATAAAAGGTAAAACTATCCGGAGTATAGAGACACAGAGAGACCTGGGGGTGCAAGTTCACAAGTCTCTGAAGGTGTCAGTACAGGTGGAGAATGTGATAAAGAAAGCGTATGGTATGTTACCCTTCATAGGAAGGGGTATAGAATACAAGAGTAGGAGTCTGATGTTGCAGGTGTATAGAATGTTGGTTAGGCCTCATCTGGAGTACTGCGTCCAGTTCTGGTCGCCGTACTACAGGAAGGATGTAGAGGCCCTGGAGAGAGTGCAGAGGAGATTTACCAGGATGCTGCCTGGTATGGAAGGGCTGTCTTATGAGGAAAGATTGAAAACACTGGGGTTGTTTTCCCTTGAAAGATGTCGGCTGAGAGGGGATCTTTTAGAGGTATATAAGATTATGAGGGGTATAGATAGAGTAAATGGTGGTAAACTTTTTCCACCATTAGAAATGGATAGAACGAGGGGTCACAGGCTCAGGGTGAGGGGGGCTATGTACAAGATGAATATTAGAGGCCAGTTTTTCACACACAGGGTAGTGGGGGTGTGGAATGCACTGCCGAGTAAGGTGGTGGGAGCAGGCACGCTAGGGTTGTTTAAGGGTCTCTTGGACAGCCACATGAGCGGTCTGCAGATAGAGGGATATAGCAGGACTGTTTGAATATCGGGAGGACCAAATAGTAGTAGACTATCTTTTAGTTTCGTCTCGGGAATGTCTTAGTTTTTTTAGCATGTTTAATTAAGTCTTATTTGTTTCCGCAGGCAATTCGGTCCACCTTGTTGACCAACAAGGGGCATGCATGCGGCATGTCGTGCGAGAGCTGCTCTTGGAAGTTACTTCAGGAGTGGCCTAGTGCTTCACGTCGTTAGTGTATGCTTAAACTGGACCATCTGATGGGCAACATGACAGCTCAGAGACTATCGCTGTTCCTGTGCTGACACATGGATTTGGGCTTGTGTCTGCGGGAGTTTGCGCGTTCTCCCCGTGGTTGTGTGGGTTTTCTCCAGGTGCTCCGGTTTCCTCCCACATCCCAAAAATGTGCTCTTAGGCTGATTGGGTAACAAATTGTCCCTATATTGGTCTCTATATGGGAATCTTCAACAATAGGCATAGCCTAAAGTCAAGGATGTGTCATTAAGACGTTCGAGCGGCGGCGTGGGCTCGTTGGGCCAAAGGGCCTGTTTCCCGTGCTGTGTTGCTCTTTGTTCTTTGTTCTTATTACACGGTACAAGTCATGGGTGAAGTGCCTGAAGATTGGAGGGTGGAAAATGTTGTGCCTTTATTTAAAAAGAGCTGCAGGGAAAAGCCTGGGAACTACAGACCAGTGAGCCTCACATCTGGGTAAGGTGTTGGAAGGTATTTTGAGAGACAGAATCTACACGCATTTAGAGACACAAGGACTGATTAGAGACAATCAGCATGGGTTTGTGAGTGGAAAATCACGTCTCACAAATTTGATTGAGTTTTTTGAAGGGGAAACAAAGAAAGTAGATGAATGAGGGCAGTGCAGTTGATGTTGTCTACATGAACTTTAGCAAGGCCTTTGACAAGGTATCACATAGAACATAGAACACTACAGCACAAACAGGCTCTTCAACCCACAAGTTGTGCCGATCATATCAGTACCTACCAGGCCATAGAATTATCTGTAACTCCCAATCCCATTAAATCCCATGTACTCATCCAGAAGTCTCTTAAAAGACCCCAGCGAGTTCGCCTCTTCCACCACTGATGGCAACTGATTCCATTCATTCACCACCCTCTGAGTGAAAAACTTACCTCTAACATCTCCTCTGTATTTGCCCCCCAGCACCTTAAACCTGTGTCCTCTCGTAGCGACCATTTCAGCCCTGGGAAATAGCCTCTGAGAATCCACCCTATCTATTCCTCTCAACATCTTATAAACCTCTATCAGGTCGCCTCTCAACCTTCGTCTCTCCAGAGAGAAGAGACCTAGCTCTCTCAACCTATCTTCATAAGGCATGCCTCCCAATCCAGGCAACATCCTTGTAAATCTCCTCTGCACCCTCTCAATAGCTTCCACATCCTTCCTATAGTGAGGCGACCGGAACTGCACACAATACTCCAAGTGGGGTCTGACAAGGCTCTTATAAAGTTGCAGCATTACCTCCCGACTCCTAAACTCAATCCCTCTATTAATGAAGGCCAGTACACCATATGCCTTCTTGACCACATCCTCCACCTGTGAGGCCGATTTAAGAGACCTATAGACCCGGACCCCAAGATCCTTCTGCTCCTCAACACTGCCAGGACTCCTACCCTTGATATTATACTGCTTCATCCCATTGGTCCTGCCAAAATGGACCACCACACATTTATCCAATCACATGGTAGATAGTTGCATAAGGTTAAATCTGACGGGATCCAGGGTGAGGTATCTGAAAGGATACAAAATCGGCTGGAAGATAGAAGACAGAGAGTGGTTATGGAGGTTTGTTTTTCAAACTGAAGTCCAGTGACCAGCGATATGCCTCAGGGATTACTGCTGTGTCCAGCAGTAATTTGTCATTTATATTAATGATTTGGATGAGGATATAGGGGGCATGGTTAGTAAATTTGTAGATGACATGAAGATTGGTGGCATAGTGGACAGTGAAGAAAGTTATCTTCGGTTGCAATGGAATCCTGATCAATTGGACCAATCTGCTGACGAGTGGCAGATGGAGTTTGATTTAGACAAATACAAGATGATGCATTTTGGTAGATTGAACCAGGGCAAGACTTACTCAGTTAATGGTAGGGCACGGGGAGAGTTACAGAACAAAGAGATTTAGGGGTAGAACATAGAACATTACAGCGCAGTACAGGCCCTTTGACTCTCGATGTTGCGCTGACCAGTGGAACCAATCTAATAATCCTCTAACCTAAAATATTTCAAGCTATCCATATGCCTATCCACTGTCCTTAAAGAACGCCCTTAAAGTTGGCGAGTCCACAACTGCTGCAGGCAGGGCATTCCACGCCCTTACTACCCTCTGAGTAAAGAATCTACCTCTGACATCCGTCCTTGTAACTACCACCCCTCATTTGGAATACTGCATCCAGTTCTGGTTGCCCTACTACCGGAAGGACGTGGAGACTCTGGAGAGAGTGCAGAGGAGGTTTACCAGGATGCTGCCTGGTATGGAAGGTCTGAGTTATGAGGAGAGGTTAAGCAAATTGGGACTGTTTTCCTTAGAAAGACATAGACTTAGAGGAGATCTAATAGAGGTGTACAAGATTATGAAGGGTATCGATAAAGTAAATAGTGGTAAGCTTTTTCCCAGGTTGGAATCAAATATCATGAGGGGCCAAGGGCTTAGGGTGAGGGAGGTAAGGTATAATTTGGATGTTAGAGGGAAGTTTTTCACACAGAGGGTTGGGGGGGTATGGTAGGCTGTGCCAAGTAAGGTGGTGGAAGCAGGCACGCTGGAGTTATTTAAGAGATACTTAGATGGGCACATGAGCAGAATAGGGATGAAGGGATATAGAAGACTAATTTAAAATAGGGATCATGAGCCTTGGGACATCCCTAGGAATTGCGTAAGTTGTGCATGATAGTGATGTATTTCTCTTTTATCCTATAGGTAACTTCGGTCCGCCTTATTGTCTAACAAGGGGCATACATGTAATGGGTGGTGAGAGGGCTGCTGTTGGATTTTTTGAGAGTAGCCTAGTGCTTCACGTCATTAGTGTACACTTGAACTGGACCAGTTGATGGGCAACATGACAGCTCAGTGACTATCGCTGTGCTGTGCAGATACATGGATTTGGGCCTGTGTCTGTGGGAGTTTACGCATTCTCCCCGTGCTTGCGTGGGTTTTCTCCGGGGGCTCCGGTTTCCTCCCACACCCTAAAGATGTGCTCTTAGGCTGACTGACAAAACAAATTCTCCCTAAATTGTCTCGCTAATTTGATTCCAATATGGATTTCTATACTAGTGCAGATTTCTATACACATAAACAAGGATCATGGGTAGAAGTGGGAACGTTGAGGTGGCGGCGCGGGCTCGTTGGGCTGAAGGGCCTGTTTCCCCTGCTGTGTTGTTCTTTGTTATTTGTTCCTGTTCCTAATCTCAGCCCATACTACCTCAATAGACAGGTCCACATCAAATGTCCTTCTTGCCACTGTACTACAGTCCTCGCCACGCCTCCCCCTCTTCTACCACTTTGTCTGCTCTGACTGAAACATCTGAACCCCGGAACCTGCAACAACCATTCCCGTCCCTGCTCTATCCATGTCTGTGAAATGGCCACAGCATCAACGTCCCAATGGTACATTTTATAGATCTTGAAAGTGAAGTCATAGAAGAGAGTGGTGAAGGAGGCATTCAGCATGCTTGGTTTCATTGATCAGAACGTTGAATACAGGAGTTGTGATGTCTTGTTAAAGTTGTACAAGACATTGCTAAGGCCACACCTGAAATACTGTGTGTAGTTATGGTCACCCTTTTATAGAAAGGATATTATTAAACTGGAAAGACTGCAGAAAAAATTTACTAGGATGCTAACGGGATTTGATAGTTTCATTTATAGGGAGAGACTGGATAGACTAGAACATTTTTCTCTGGAGTGTAGGAGGCTGAAGGGTAATCTTAGAAAGGTCTGTAAAATAATGAGGGGGCACAGATCAGCTAGATAGTCAATATATTTTCCCAAAGGTAGGGGAGTCTAAAACTAAAAGACCTAAGTTTAGGGTGAGAGGGGAGAGATACAAAAGTCCAGAGGGGCAATTTTTTCACACAGAGGGTGGTGTGTGTCTGGGACAAACTGCCAGAGGTAATAGTAGAGGTGGGTATAATTTTATCTTTTAAAAAGCATTTTGATACTTACATGGATAAGATGGGTATAGAAGGATATGGGCCAAATGCGGACAATTGAGATTTGTTTATGGGTTTAAAAAAAGTGGTATAGCCAAGTTGGGCTAAAGGGCCTGTTTACATGCTGTAAACCTCTGTGACTCCCTGACTATAGAGAAAATGACAGATGCAACCAAGACAGAGTCCATGGATTTCTCAAGAATACACCAAGACAAACAATATCATTGAAACTCTGTTTCACAAGGGAATTATAACTTTACTTTTGAAGATCTCTCCTTGAAATTCTCTCCAAAAATTGCCTCCTCAGAAAGCTTTCCAAAATTTTTTCCCCCTGGATTCCCTCAGCATAGTTACCACTAATTCACAAGCCAATAACATCAGTGCTCCAAAGTGGCACCTTTGCTTCAACAGCTCTCTTTCCCTCAGAGCTCTTTTTCTAACTTTTTATAGAGTCATACAGATTTATAGCATGGAAACAGGCCCTTTGGCTCAACTGGTCCATGTCGTCCCTTCTTTTAACCCCTAAGCTAGTCCCAATTCCTGCATTTGGCCCATATCCCTCTATACCCATCTTAGCCATGTAACTGTCTAAATGCTTTTTAAAAGACAAAATTGTACCTGCCTCTACGACTACCTCTGGCAGCTTGTTCCAGACACTCACCACCCTGTGTGTGAAAAAATTGCTCTTCTGGACACTTTGGTTTCTCTCCCCTCTCATCTTAAATCAAACCCTCTAGTTTTAGACTCCTGTATCTTTGGGAAAAGGTATTGACTATCAAGCTGATCTGTGCCCTTCATTATTTTATAGACCTCTATAAGATCACCCCTCAGCCTCCTATTCGCCAAAAAAAATGTCCTAGTCTATCCAGCCTTTCCTTATAATGCAATCCATCAAGTCTCGATAGCATCCTAGTAAGTTTTCTCTGCACTCTTTCTGTTTAATAATATCTTCTCGATAAAAGGGTGACCAGAACTACACACAGTATTCCAAGTGTGGCATTATACAACTTATAATTCAACTTAACTGGAACATCTGTCTTTCCCAGTCTCTGTGACTGTCCAAAACTGATTGCTCAATAAGAGTTGTTCACTGACCCTTGAACTCTCCCAGAGGTTCTCATCATTGTTTCTAGGCAAGAACCAATGTAACAAGAATTGAAACACCCTTTATTTCAATGTTACTAATCTCTAAAGACTGTGAACCTAGTATCCAGGGACACAGGGACTTCAAGACAGTGTTTATACATCTTTGAATGTGTGTATATCAACATGTGTATATTGAACATGTATCTGCTCCACTTAATAGTGAAGGATAAGGATTTCAATAACTGACTCTTTTGTAATTGTAGATAATTGCATTTGATGAATTACGTAAAGACCTCAGGAACCCCATTGACCAGTGCAATCCTCTCCATGCAGTAAGTACACCAAGACTCCACAGACCATGAGACATATGGTAACACCCTCAATATTTTACTCCCTGTCTGAGGGAGTGGGCACTGATGTAGAAGGAAAGATAGTATGAAATGTGGACACTGAAAAGTGTGCCATCTGGGATCTGTACTTTAACCAAACCAGTGAATGCCCCCTCAGACCCCATTGCTCTGTTCCTAATGTCCCCTTAGTCCTTGTCCCCCATTCTATGTCCCTCAGTCCTTGATGTCCTGTCAGTCCCTGGTATCATCGATCCCTGGACTCCCCCCTGAAACCTGCCTCCTCAGTCTGATGTGCCATCAGTCTCCATCCTCTCAGTCCTTGTTCTGTTCTGATATTGACTTTGTTGATTGTCAGTCATTTCATGTCATGATTTTATTCTTTATTTCTTATCCAGCGACAGAGGCTGAGAAATATCGAACGGATCTGCTTCTTATTGAGGAGGGTGAGTAAATCAGTGAAGAATGAGATACTTTATGGGTCCCCTGTTCTGTATGGGATGCTGAAACAATGCTGATTTATGACAGAACAGTCTGATTTTTTTTCATTTGTGGGACATGGGCATCGCTGGCTAGGCCAGCATTTATTGCCCATCCCTAGTTGCCTTTGAGAAGATGGTGATGAGCTGCCTTCTTGATTTTCTTTTAAAGTTTATTTACTAGTCACAAGTAAGGGTTACATTAACACTGCACTGAAGTTGCTGTGAAATTCCCCTAGTCACCACATTTTGGCAGCTGGTTGGGTCAATGCACCTAACCAGCAGCTCTTTCAGAATGTGTGAGGAAACTGGAGCACCCAGAGGAAACCCATTCTGACACGGGGAGAATAGGCAAACTCCACACAGACAGTGACCCAAGCTGGGAATTGAACCCAAGTCCCTGATGCTGTGAGGCAGCAGTGCTGAACTGATGCAGTGCCTGTTTTGTGGATTGACGCACAATGCCATTAGGGAGAGAATTCCAGGAATTTGACCCAGCGACTGCGAAGGAATGGTGATATATTTCTAAGACTTGGCGGGAACTTGCAAGTGGTGTGTTCCCATTTACTTCTTATACTTCTAGATGGAAGTGGTTGTGGGTTTGGAAGGTGCTGTATAAGGATCTTTGGTGAATTGCTGCAGTGAATCCTGTAGATAATACACACTGCTGCTGCTGAGCGTTGGTAAGTGGAGAGATTGAATGTTTATAATTGTGATGTTCATCAAGTGGGCTGCTTTGTCCTGTATCTGATGGGCTTTAAGAGAATGCTGATGCCAGAACCATATCAAGAGGTAGTGTGAAATGCGATAATATTTCCAACATTAAACCAGTGACTCTATTTCAAAAAGTACTACATTGGCTGGAAAGCACTTTATGAACTTTCTGTGAATGTGAAAGACACTATATAAATGCAAGTATTTATTTACAACAAGCCATGACTTGCAACACTAACTCTGTTTTGCCCTCCACAGATGCTGCCAGATCTGCTGAGTTTTTCCAGCATTTTCTGTTTTTATTTCAGATTTCCAGCATCCACGGTATTTTGTTTTTGCACTCCCTAATTGTATCCTTATGGTAGGTCAGAAAATAATAAAAAGAGATAATAGGAACTTGCCAGAAAGGATTAGCGATAACCATTGGGGATTTTAATCTATATATAAATTGGAAAAATTGTATGAATAAAGTGAGTGAATAAATAATTTCTTAGAACAGCATATTCCAGACCTGGTATTGTGCAATGAGATAGGATTAATTAACAATCTCATCGTAAAGGCACCCTACATAGCTATAATCATAATATGATTGAATTTTATGTTCAGTTGTGGGAGAGAAGAGTGCTTTCAAGACTAGTATCTTAATCTTAAATAGGGGCAATCATGAGGATCTGAAAGCAGAACTATCTAAGTGAACTGACAAATCTGCTGAAAGGATAGATCAAAAGATGTTCATAGAATCTCTACAGTGCAGAAGGAAGCCATTCAGCCCATCGAGCCCACTTCGATAGCAATCCCACCCCACAAACCTACACATTTACCTTGTTAGCCCCCTGACGCTAAAGACGATTTAGCATAGCCAATGAACATAACCCACACTTTGGACTGTGGGAGCAAACTGGATCATCCAGAGCAAATCCATACAGACACAGATACAGTGCAAATTCCACACAGTTCACCAAGGTTGGAATTGGACCCAAGTCCCTGGTGTTATGAGGCAGCAGTGTTAACCACTGTGACACCGTGCCATGTTCAGTGACAGTCATTTAAAGGGATATTTCAGAGTAGACAGAATATTGACATTCCATTGAGAATGAAAAATTCCAAGGGGAGGGCCCATTGTCTGTGGTCTACTAAAAAGGTTAAAGGTTAAACTTAAAGAAAAAGCGTATATTTGCGCAAACATGAATGATAGATAAGAATGACAAAAAGGTTGATAAGGAGGAAAAAACTAGATTGAGAGAAAGCTAGCCAGTAAAATAAAGATGGACGGTAAGAGTTTCTACAAATATATAAGGAAGCAAAGCGAAAACAAAGTGAACATTGGTCCTATAGAAAGAGCTTTAGGATAATTGTAATGAAGTGTAGGATTACTGTGGATGAATTAAACAAGTATTTTGCATTTGTCTTCATGACTGAGGACACAAACAACATCCCAGAAATTGCCCTAAATCAGGAAATTGTACAGAGGGAGGAACTCATTCTGAGGTCTTGAAAGAAGTGGTTAATGAGACAGTTGAATCATTGACTTTAAATTTCCAAAATTCCCTGCAATTCCTGGACTTAATCCAGTAAATGTTCTCAACTGCTTCAACACATTTACATCCTTCCTTAAATAAGTTGACAATACTGTACACAGTACTCCCAGATGTGGTCTCACCATTGCCTTGAACAAATGAAGCATAATCTCTCTATCTTTGAATTCCATTTGATTAGAAGATAGCAAATGTAACTAACTCCTTTATTCAAAAAGGAAGTCAGAAATCTTTAATAAGAGCATGGCTGATCTGATAGTCATTTCAAATTTGCACCTTGCCTATCCCAATAACCTATCACTCCCTTGTTTGCCAAGAACCTATCCACCTTAGAACATAGAACATTACAGCACAGAACAGGCCCTTCGGCCTTCGATGTTGCGCCTACCAATATAAAAAGCAATGCCCCTCCAAACTAAACCATTCCCTTCTCTTCCATATACTTATCAACTAACCTCTTAAACGCCACCAAACTTGGCGCATCTACAACTGCTGCAGGCAGGGCATTCCAAAGGTAAACCTTTGCCTTAAAAATATTCAGAGTCCGCTTTCACTGCCTTTTTGGGAAGAGAGTTCCAAAGATTCACAACCCTCTGAGTGAAGGAAATTCAGCTCAAATGAGCAAGCCCCTTATTTTTAAACAGTGACTCCCTAGTCCTACTTTCACCCACAAGAGGAAACATCGTCTCCACATCTAGCCTGTCAAGATCCCTCAGGATCTTATTTGTTTCAATCAATTCATCTCTTACTCTTTTAAATTCTAGCAGAACAAGCCTAACTTATCCACCCTTTCCTCAAATGACAATCTGCCCATTCCATTAGCCTCATAGAACATAGAACATAGAACAATACAGCACAGAACAGGCCCTTCGGCCTTCGATGTTGTGCCGACCAAAATAAAAGCAATGCCCCTCCTAACTAAACCATTCCCTTCTCATCCATATACTTATCAACTAACCTCTTAAACGCCACCAAACTTGGCGCATCCACAACAGCTGCAGGCAGGGCATTCCACTCCCTAATCACTCTTTGAGTAAAGAACATACCTCTGATATCCGTCCTATAACTCATACCCCTTAATTTAAAGCTGTGTCCCCTCGTGCTAGCTTTCTCCATCCTAGGAAAAAGGCTATCACTGTCCACCCCATCCAAACCTCTAATTATCTTATATGTTTCAATAAGATCCCCCCTTAGCCGCCTCCTTTCTAACGAAAACAACCTCAAATACTTCAACCTCTCTTCATAGGACCTGCCCTCCATACCAGGCAACATCCTAGTAAACCTCCTCTGTACCCTCTCCAATGCCTCCACATCTTTCTTAGAATGTGGCGACCAGAACTGCACACAATACTCCAAGTGCGGCCGCACTAGAGTTTTGTACAGCTGCAACATGATGCTGCGGCTCCTAAAATCAATCCCCCTACCAATAAAAGCTAAGACTCCATAAGCCTTCTTAACAACTTTATCCACTTGACTGCCTACTTTCAGGGATCTATTGACACATACACCAAGATCCTTCTGTTCCTCAACACGATTAAGAGCCCTACCATTAGCCCTATACTCTACACATTTATTGTTCCTGACAAAGTGCATTACCTCACACTTTTCCACATTAAACTCCATTTGCCACCTCTCGGCCCAGCTCTGCAACTTGTCCAAGTCACTCTGTAAACTATAACACCCCTCTTCACTATCTACCACTCCACCGACTTTAGTGTCATCTGCAAATTTACTGATCCATCCCTCACTACCCTCATCCAGATCATTTATAAAAATTACAAACAGCAGGGGCCCCAAAACAGACCCTGAGGCACACCACTCGTCACCGAACTCCACGATGAATATCTCCCATCAACCACCACCCTCTGTCTTCTATCTGCCAGCCAATTCCTAATCCAATTAGATAAATCACCCTCTATTCCACACATCTGCATTTTCTGTAGAAGTCTTCCATGGGCCACCTTATCAAAAGCCTTACTAAAGTCCATAAACATTATCCAAACTGCTTCAATGTATCTACATCCTTCCTTAAATAAGGTGACCAATACTGTACACAATACTCCAGCTATGATCTCACCACTGTTTGTTTGAACAAAATGAAGCATAATCTGAGTTCATTTTATTACCTTTCCTCATTACCTGCTGTACCTGTATACTAACCTTTTGTGATTCAAGCACTAGAACACCCAGAGCTCTGCAATCTCTCACTATTTACATAAGTTTTTTTTAACTATTCTTTCTGGTCAGATGGACAATTTCACAGTTTTCTCCATCATACTCCATTTGCCAGTCTTTGCCCACTTAACCTATCCATATCTTTTTATATCCTCCTTTTGTCCTCTTCACAATTTACTTTCTCACCTTTCTTTGTGTCATCAGATAATTTGACAATCATCCTTTCAATCTTTTCACCTAAGTCAGTTATTTAAATTAAAAATAGTTGAGGTCCCAGCCCTTGTGACAGATCATTCTTGCCAACCTGAAAAAGACCCATTTATTACAACTCCCTGTTTTCTGTAAGCTAGCCAATGTTCTATTCATGTCAATATGTTCTCCTCTAAATGAGGTTTTATTTTCTACAATAACTTTTGATGTGGCAATTTATGAAGTGCCACCTGGAAATCTAAGTACAGTGCATCTACCCCTTTATCCAAAATATATATCATTTCCTCAAAGAATTCCAATAAGTTGATTAAACATGATGTTCTTTTCACAAAAACATGTTGGCTCTGCCTGACTGCCTTGACTTTTGCTAAGGAAAGATATATTGGCATTACAGGCAGTGCAGAGAAGGTCCACTATATTGATACCCGTTATGAAGGGAGTTTCTTATAAGGAGCGGTTAAACAGGTTGGGCCTGTACTCACTGGAGTTTAGAAGAATGAGAAATGACCTAATTGTGACACATAGGATTCACAGGGGGCTTGACAAGGTGGATGCTGATAGCTTGTTTCCTCTTGCAGACAGTCTAGTACTTGGGGTATAGATTCAGAGTAAGGGGTCACTCTTTTAAAACAGAGATGAGAAGAAATTTCATCTCTCAGAGAATAGTGAATTTGTGAATTTCTTTACCACAGAGTTGTAGAGGCTGGGTGGTTATGTGTGTTCAAGGCTAAGATAGACAAATTTTTAATTAGTAAAGGAGTCTAGGATAATGGGGATAAGGCGGAAAATGGAGTTGAAGATGATCAGTTCAGGCATGATCTCACTGAATAGCTGAATAGACTCAATGAGCTTGATGGCTTATGTTTGCTCCTACATCTTATGGTCTTATCCAGGTCTGTAATCAAAGCTTCTAATATCTTTTCTACGGCAGATTTTAAGTTAACTGTAGTTTACTGTTTTCTGTCTCCCTCTTTTTTTGAATAATGGAGTTACATTTGCCACCTTCCAATATTTCCCCGAATCTAGGGAGTTTTGTAAAATTAAAACTAATGCATCAACTATCTCACTAACCATGCTTTTTAAAACCTGAGTGTAAAGTTCATCAGCACCAGCACTCTTGTCAGCCTAAAGTTCCAACAATTCACTCAATACCATTTCCCTGCTGATTGTAATTTTCCCAAGTTCCTCTCTCCCTTCCTGATTTATAGCTGCTTCTGGGATGTTAGTGCTATCATGAAGACTGATGCAAATTACTCTATCAGTTCATTTGCCATCTTGTCGTTTTCAATTCTCGGGACTCACTTTCTATTGGAGCAATACTCACTTTGTTACCTCATTTCTTCTTTAAATATTTATAAAAACTTTCAACTTGTTTTTATATTTCTGGCTAACTTTTGATTGTATTTTAGTTTTTTTTCCTTCTTCATAATCTTTTAGTCACTGTCTGCTATTCCTTATACTCTGTCCAATCTTCTGATCTGTCACCTGACTTTACACAATTATATGCTTTTTCTTTCAGTCTGATACTATCTTTAACCTTTCTGGTTAACCATGGATAATGTGTCTGACCTTTGGGCTTTTACTTACTGGTTGGACTGTATTTATTCTGTGCATTCTGAAATATCCCCTGAAATGTTTGTCACTACATCTCTATTGATCTATTCTTCAACCTGATTTTCCAAATCATTTTAGTTCATGTCTTCATAGCTTTCCTTATTTAAGTTTAAATACTTAGTCTCAGACTCACTCCTCTCTTCCTCAAACTGTATGTAAAAGTCAACCACATCATGGTCGCTGCTATCTAGGTATGCCTTCACTACAGGATCATTAGTTGTTCCCATCTCATTGCGCAGTACCAAGTCTAGTGTAACCTTTTCTCTGGTTGACTCCACAACATGCTGTTCCGAGGAATTATCCTGAAAACATTCTATAAACTCATCTGGGAAAGCTTTGCCCATCTGACGTTTCTGGTCTATGTAGATTAACATTTCCCATGGTTATCGCCATGCTTTTCTGATAAAATCCAATTAGAACATAGAACATAGAAAATAGAAAAACTACAGCACAAACAGGCTCTTTGGCCCACGAGTTGTGCCAATCATATCCATACCTACTAGGCTTACCTATAATCCTCAATTCTATTAAGTCCCATGTACTCATCCAGAAGTCTCTTGAAAGACCCTATCAAATCTGCCTCCACCACCACTGATGGCAGCTGAGTCCACTCACCCATCACTCTTGAGTGAAAAACTTACCCCTAACATCTCCTCTGTACTTACTCCCCTGCACCTTAAACCTGTGTCCTCTCGTAGCAACCATTTCAGCCCTGGGAAATAGCCTCTGAGAATCCACATGATCTATACCTCTTAACATCTTATACACTTCTATCAGATCATCTCTCATTCTTAGTCTCTCTCTAAGGAGAAAAGACTGAGCTCCCTCTACCTATCCTCATAAGCATGCCACCCAATCCAGACAACATCCTTGTAAATCTGCACCCTTTCAATAGCTTCCACATCCCTCCTGCAATGAAGCAACCAGAACTGAGCACAGTACTCCAAATGGGGTCTGACCAGGGTCTTATAAAGCTGCAACATTATCTCCCAACTCCTAAGCTCAATCCCTCAATTGATGAAGGCCAGTACACCATACGCCTTCTTAACCACATCCTCTACTTGTGAGGCTGATTTAAGAATCCTATGGACCCGGATCCCAAGGTCTTTCTGATCCTCAACACTGCTAAGAGTCTTACCTTTGATATTATACTCCTTCATCCCATTGGTCCTGCCAAAATGGATCACTACACATTTATCCGGGTTGAAGTCCATCTGCCACTTCTTTGCCCAATCTTGCATCCTATCTATGTCTCGCTGCAACTTCTGACATCCCTTCAAACTATTCACAACACCACCAACCTTCGTGTCATCAGCAAACTTACCAACCCATCCCTCCACTTCCTCATCCAGGTCATTTATGAAAATGACAAACAGAAATAATTTATAATAATCTATAATTATTTCTTCCTCTATGTTCCACACTACCATGTAGTTATTGTTCGAGGTGACTTCTTGCTTTTACAATTTTTACTTCTTGCTTTTGCCATTTCTCATCTCCACCCAAACTGCTTCCAGTCCTGGTTGGCTGAACTTGGATCATGGCTCCCTAATGTGCTAATACCATCTTTAATAGAGGCACTCTGCCATCTTTTCCTCACTTCCTGTCTATTCTAAATATCCTTCACCCTTTAATATTCAACTCACAATCTCTATCTTCATGCAGCCTTATCTCTATAATGACTATTAAATCATACTTTTTATTTCTCTATGTACTCTCAATTCATCAGTTTTGCTTTTAATACTATGTGCATTCAGATAGAACATAGAACATAGAACACTACAGCACAAACAGGCCCTTCAGCCCACAAGTTGCGCCGATCACATCTATATGGTTTTGTGAAGGGTTGGTCGTGCCTTACTAACCTCATTGAGTTTTTTGAAAAAGTGACTAAGGAGGTGGATGGGGGTAAGGCGGTTGATGTGGTATATATGGACTTTAGTAAGGCGTTTGATAAGGTGGCCCATGGAAGACTTCTGCAGAAAATGCAGATGTATGGGATAGAGGGTGATTTAGCTAATTGGGTTAGGAATTGGCTAGCAGATAGAAGACAGAGGGTGGTGGTTGATGGGAGATATTCATCTTGGAGTTCGGTGACAAGTGGCGTACCTCAGGGGTCTGTTTTGGGGCCCCTGCTGTTTGTAATTTTTATAAATGATCTGGATGAGGGTATTGAAGGATGGATTAGTAAATTTGCAGATGACACTAAAGTCGGTGGAGTGGTAGATAGTGAAGAGGGGTGTTATAGTTTGCAGAGGGACTTGGACAAGTTGCAGAGCTGGGCCGAGAGGTGGCAAATGGAGTTTAATGTGGAAAAGTGTGAGGTAATGCACTTTGGCAGGAATAATAAATGTGTAGAGTATAGGGCTAATGGTAGGATTCTTAATAGTGTTGATGAACAGAGGGATCTTGGTGTATTTGTGCATAGATCCCTGAAAGTGGGCAGTCAAGTCGATAAGGTTGTTAAGAAGGCATATGGAGTCTTAGCTTTTATTGGTAGGGGGATTGAATTTCGGAACCGCAACGTCATGTGGCAACTGTACAAAACTCTAGTGCGGCCGCACTTGGAGTATTGTGTGCAGTTCTGGTCCCCGCAGTATAAGAAAGATGTGGAGGCATTGGAGATGGTACAGAGGAGGTTTACCAGGATGTTGCCTGGTATGGAGGGCAGGTCTTATGAAGAGAGGCTGAGGGATTTGAGGTTGTTTTCGTTAGAAAGGAGGCGGCTAAGAGGGGACCTGATCGAAACATATAAGATGAGTAGAGGTTTAGATAGGGTGGACAGTGATAGCCTTTTTCCTAGGATGGAAAAAGCTAGCACGAGGGGACACAGCTTTAAATTAAGGGGTGATAGTTATAGGACGGTTATCAGAGGTAGGTTCTTTACCCAAAGGGTGGTTCGGGAGTGGAATGCCCTGCCTGCAGCAGTTGTAGATGCGCCAAGTTTGGTGGCGTTTAAGAGGTTAGTTGATAAGTATTTGGAAGAGAAGGGAATGGTTTAGTTTGGAGGGGCATTGCTTTTTATATTGGTCGGCGCAACATCGAAGGCCGAAGGGCCTGTTCTGTGCTGTAATGTTCTATGTTCTATACCTACCAATCCACAGACCTATCTATAACCCCCAATCCATTAAATCCCATATACTCATCCAGAAGTCTTTTAAAAGACCCCAGCGAGTTCGCCTCGAACACCACAGATGGCAGCCGATTCCATTCACTCACCACCCTCTGAGTGAAAAACTTACCCCTAACATACCTTCTGTATTTGCTTCCCTGCACCTTAAATCTGTGTCATCTCGTAGTGACCATTTCAGCTCGGGGAAATAGTCTCTGAGAATCCACCCTATCTATTCCTCTCAACATTTTATAAACCTCTATCAGGTCGCCTCTCAACCTTCGTCTCTCCAGGGAGAACAGTCCCAGCTCCCTCAACCTATCTTCATAAGGCATGCCTCCCAATCCAGGCAGCATCCTTGTAAATCTCCTCTGCACCCTTTCAGTAGCAGAGCCTTTAGTTTTATCTCTCTATTCTTTTTGTGACCTCTAGTCTTGTCTGTTGATTTAATGTTAGATATGTACTCTCTATCTTTCCTGTCAGTCTGTTTATCATTTCCTGTAACAATACCTTTCACTTTTGCCTTATCTCTGGTATTTGATTTACCAAATCTTCACAAATTTGATTCTTGCCCCCACTATCTAGTTTAAAATCCTCTCTAGTTCCCTAGTCATGTGGCTTGCAAAATCATTGACCCTAGCGCAGTTCACTTGGAGGATCCAGATCCCACTTCCCCAGTACTGGTGTTAGTGGCCCATGAACTGGAACCCACTTCTCCCACATCAGTCTTTGGGCCACACATTCACCTCGCTAATCTCTTCTGTTTTCTGCCAATTTGCTTTGCTCAGGTGATAATGCAGAGATTAGCTGGAAAGGAATGGTTCAATCAAGCAGACACAGCATGAATTCATGAAGGGCAAGTCGTGTTTGGTGGAAAAGTGTGAGGTAATTCACTTTGGCAGGAATAACAAATGTGTATAGGGCTAATGTAGGACTCTTAATCGTGTTGATGAACAGAGGGATCTTGGTGTATATGTGCATAGATCCCTGAAAGTTGGCAATCAAGTCGATAAGGTTGTTAAGAAGGCATACGGAGTCTTAGCTTTTATTGGTAGGGGGATTGAATTTCGGAGCCGAAACGTCATGTTGCAACTGTACAAAACTCTAGTGCGGCTGCACTTGGAGTATTGTGTGCAGTTCTGGTCCCCACATTATGAGAAAGATGTGGAGGCATTGGAGAGGGTACAGAGGAGGTTTACCAGGATGTTGCCTGGTATGGAGGGCATGTCTTATGAGGAGAGGCTGAGGAATTTGAGGTTGTTTTCGTTAGAAAGGAGGAGGCTAAGAGGGGACCTAATCGAAACATATAAGATGATTAGAGGTTTAGATAGGGTGGACAGTGATAGCCTTTTTCCTAGGATGGAGAAAGCTAGCATGAGGGGACACAGCTTCAAATTAAGGGGTGGTGGTTTTAGGACAGATGTCAGAGGTAGGTTCTTTACCCAGAGGGTGGTAAGGGTATGGAATGCCTTGCCTGCGTCAGTTGTAGATGCGCCAAGTTTGGTGGCGTTTAAGAGGGTAGTAGATAAGTTTATGGACAAAAAGGGAATGGTTTAGGTTAGAGGGTCATTGCTTTTTCCTAATTGGTCGGTGCAACATCGAAGGCCGAAGGGCCTGTTCTGCGCTGTAATGTTCTATGTCCTAATTTACTGGATTTTTTATGAAGATGTAACGAATGCGATTGACAGAGGGGAACCGGTGGATGTGGTGTTTTTAGATTTCCAGATGGCATTCAATAGGGTGCCTCACAAAAGATTTGTACATAACATTACGGTACACAGAGTTGGGTAAAGTGTTCGAGTGGATTGAGCATTGGCTATCGAATAGGAAGCAGAGAGTTAGATTCAATGGGTGCTTTTCTGGTTGGCAGTTGGTGACTAGTGGAGTACTGCAGGGATCGGTGCTGGGGCCTCATCTGTTTACCATTTACATAGACAATCCAGAGGAAGGGACCGAGTGTAGGGTAACAAAGTTTGTGGATGACACAAAGATGAATGGGAAAGTTAATTGCGTGGAGGACAGGGAAAGTCTGCAGAAAGACTTGGATAGGCTAAGTGAGTGGGTGAGGATCTGGCTGATGGAGTATAATGTTGACAAGTGTGAGGTAATCCACTTTGGAAGGAATAATAATAAAA
Organism: Sphyrna mokarran; assembly: GCA_024679065.1. Classification (NCBI taxonomy): domain Eukaryota; kingdom Metazoa; phylum Chordata; class Chondrichthyes; order Carcharhiniformes; family Carcharhinidae; genus Sphyrna; species Sphyrna mokarran. The sequence continues at coordinate 5,073,961 of JAGIQG010000005.1, forward strand.
TGGATTATTATTAAAATGGTGAAAAATTACAACATGCTACTGTGCAGAGGAACCTGGGGGTCCTTGTGCATGAATCGCAAAAACTCAGTTTGCAGATGAGGCAGGTGATCAAGAAGGCGAACGGAAAGTTGGCCTTTATAGCAAGGGGGATGGAATATAAAAGCAGGAAGGTCTTGCTGCAACTGTACAGGGTACTGGTGAGGCCACAACTGGAGTATTGTGTGCAGTTTTCGTCCCCTTATTTGCAAAAGAATATATTGGCTTTGGAGGGAGTACAGAAAAGGTTCAGCAGGTTTCACCAGGTTGATACTGGAGATGAGGGGGTTAGCTTATGAGGAGAGATTGAGTAGACTGGGCCTGTACTAATTGGAGTTTAGAAGGTTGAGGGGGGGATCTTACAGAGACATATAAGATAATGAAGGGGCTAGATAGGGTAGAAGCAGAAAGATTATTTCCACTTTGAAAGGAAACAAGAACTAGAGGACACAGCCTCAAAATAAGGGGGAGTCAGTTTAGAACAGAGTTGAAGAGGAACTTCTCACAGAGAGTGGTGAATCTTTGGAATTCTTTGCCCATTGAAGCAGTGGAAGCTACCTTGTTAAATATGTTTAAGTCACAGATAGATAGATTTCTGATCAGTAAGGGAATTAAGGGTTATGGAAAGAAAGCGGGAAAGTGGAACTGAACCACTGTCAGATCAGCCATGATCTTATTGAATGGCAGGGCAGGCTTGAGGGGCTGGATGGCCGACTCCTGCTCCTATTTCTTGTAGAACATGGAACATAGAACACTACAGCACAAACAGGCATTTTGGCCCACAAGTTGTGCCGATCATATCAGTACCTACCAGGCCATAGAACTATCTGTAACTCCCAATCCCATTAAATCCCATCTACTTATCCAGAAGTCTTTTAAGAGACCCCAGCAAGTTCACCTCTACCACCACTGATGGCAACCAATTCCATTCACTCATCACCCTCTGAGTGAAAAACTTACCTCTAACATCTCCAGTCATAGACAGCAGTGGGAAGTTGTGCGTGGAGCCTGAAGAGATTGGTGAGGCACTGAATAAATATTTCTCTTCGGTATTCACGCAGAGGGCTGGAAATGTAGCTGTGGAGAGCACTGAGGTACAGGGTTGCAAATTGGGAAGTATTGTAGTAG
>JAGIQG010000005.1:5075224-5177455 GCA_024679065.1 Sphyrna mokarran
AAGAGTGATTAGGGAGTGGAATGCCCTGCCTGCAGCTGTTGTAGATGCGCACAGTTTGGTGGCGTTTAAGAGGTTAGTTGATAAGTATATGGATGAGAAGGGAATGGTTTAGTTAGGAGGGGCATTGCTTTTTATTTTGGTCGGCACAACATCGAAGGCCGAAGGGCCTGTTCTGTGCTGTAATGTTCTATGTTCTATGTTCTATTTTCTATAGGGAGGATGTGCTAGAAATTCTCGAGGGTTTGAAGTTGGATAAGTCCCCTGGGCCGGACGGGATTTACCCTAGGATTCTCTGGGAGGCAAGAGAGGAGATTGCAGAGCCTCTGGCTCTGATCTTCAGGTCCTCGTTGGTTACGGGTGTGGTTCCGGAGGACTGGAGGATAGCGAAAGTGGTCCCATTGTTTAAGAAGGGGAAGAGAGACCTTCCAGGGAATTATAGGGCAGTGAGTCTTACTTCTGTTGTGGGCAAGGTATTGGAGAGAATTATTAGGGATAGGATTTATAGTTATTTAGAGAGAAATGAATTGATTGGGGATAGTCAGCATGGTTTTGTAGGTCATGCCTTACTAACCTCATTGAGTTTTTTTGAGAAAAGTGACCAAAGAGTGGATGGGGGTAAGGCGGTTGATGTGGTATATATGGACTTTAGTAAAGCGTTTGATAAGGTGGCCCATGGAAGACTTCTGCAGAAAATGCAGATGTATGGGATAGAGGGTGATTTAGCAAATTGGGTTAGGAATTGGCTAGCAGATAGAAGACAGAGGGTGGTGGTTGATGGGAGATATTCATCGTGGAGGTCGGTGACAAGTGGTGTACCTCAGGGGTCTGTTTTGGGGCCCCTGCTGTTTGTAATTTTTATAAATGATCTGGATGAGGGTATTGAAGGATGGATTAGTAAATTTGCAGATGACACTAAAGTCGGTGGAGTGGTAGAGAGTGAAGAGGGGTGTTATAGTTTGCAGAGAGACTTGGACAAGTTGCAGAGCTGGGCCGAGAGGTGGCAAATGGAGTTTAATGTGGAAAAGTGTGAGGTAATTCACTTTGGCAGGAATAACAAATGTGTAGAGTATAGGGCTAATGGTAGAGCTCTTAATAGTGTTGATGAACAGAGGGATCTTGGTGTATATGTGCATAGATCCCTGAAAGTTGGCAATCAAGTCGATAAGGTTGTTAAGAAGGCATACGGAGTCTTAGCTTTTATTGGTAGGGGGATTGAATTTTGGAGCCGCAACGTCATGTTGCAACTGTACAAAACTCTAGTGCGCCGCACTTGGAGTATTGTGTGCAGTTCTGGTCCCCACATTATAAGAAAGATGTGGAGGCATTGGAGAGGGTACAGAGGAGGTTTACCAGGATGTTGCCTGGTATGGAGGGCAGGTCTTATGAAGAGAGGCTGAGGGATTTGAGGTTGTTTTCGTTAGAAAGAGGCGGCTAAGAGGGGACCTTATCGAAACATATAAGATGATTAGAGGTTTAGATAGGGTGGACAGTGATAGCCTTTTTCCTAGGATGGAGAAAGCTAGCACGAGGGGACACAGCTTTGAATTAAGGGGTATGAGTTATAGGACGGATATCAGAGGTAGGTTCTTTACTCAACGAGTGATTAGGGAGTGGAATGCCCTGCCTGCAGCTGTTGTAGATGCGCCAAGTTTGGTGGCGTTTAAGAGGTTAATTGATAAGTATATGGAAGAGAAGGGAATGGTTTAGTTTGGAGGGGCATTGCTTTTTATTTTGGTCGGCACAACATCGAAGGCCGAAGGGCCTGTTCTGTGCTGTAATGTTCTATGTTCTATGTTCTATCTCCTCTGTACTTGCTCCCCAGCATCTTAAACTTGTGTCCTCTCGTAGCGACGATTTCAGCCCTGGGAAATAGTCTCTGAGAGTCCACCCTATCTATTCCTCTCAACATCTTATAAACCTCTATCAGGTCACCTCTCAACCTTCGTCTCTCCAGGGAGAAGAGTCACAGCTCCCTCAGCCTATCTTCATAAGGCCTGCCTCCCAATCCAGGCAACATCCTTGTAAATCTCCTCTGCACCCTCTCAATAGCTTCCACATCCTTCCTGTAGTGAGGCGACCAGAACTGCACACAGTACTCCAAATGGGATCTGACAAGGGTCTTATAAAGTTGGAGCATTACCTCCTGACTTCTAAACTCAATCCCTCGATTAATGAAGGCCAGTACACCATATGCCTTCTTGATCACATCCTCCACTTGCGGGGCAGATTTAAGAGTCCTATGGGCCCGGACCCCAAGATCCTTCTGCTCCCCACACTGCTAAGACTCCTACCCTTGATATTATAGTCCTTCATCCTATTGGTCCCACCAAAATGGACCACTACACATTTATTAGCGTTGAAGTCCATCTGCCACTTCTCCACCCAGTCTTGCATCCTGTCTATTTCACGCTGCAACTTCTGACATCCCTCCAGACCATCCACAACACCACCGACCTTCATATCATCGGCGAACTTACTAACCCATCCCTCCACTTCCTCATTCAGGTCATTTATGAAAATGACAAACAGCAAGGGTCCTAGAACAGATCTCTGGGGCACTCCACTGGTGACCGACCTCCATGCAGAAAAAGACCCATCCACAACCACTCTTTGCTGTCTGCCGGCAAGCCAGTTCTAGATCCACAAAGCCAAAGTCCCTTGGATCCCATGCCCTCTCATCTTCTCAAGAAGTCTTGCATGAGGGACCTTATAAAACGCCTTGCTGAAGTCCACGTAAACCACATCCACTGCTCTTCCTTCATCAATGTGTTCAGTCACATTTTTGAAGAGCTCAACTAGGCTTGTAAGGCACAGTCTGCCCTTAACAAAGCCATGTTGACTATGTCTATTCATACTAAACTTCTCTAAATGCTCATAAATCCTGTCCCTTAGGATCCTCTCCATCAATTTATCAATCACTGAGGTCAGACTTACTGATTGGTAATTTCCTGGGTATCCCTGTTCCCTTTCTTGAGAACAGGAACCACATCTGCAATCCTCTAATCCTCCAGAACTTCTCCCATCTCCATCAACGATGCGAAAATCATCGCCAGGGGCTCTGCAATCACCTCCCTCACCTCCCACAGTAACCTGGGGTACATCCCATTTGGTCCTGGCAACTTATCTATCTTGATGGAATTTAACAGTTTCAACACATGTTGCTTTGAGAGTTGCCTAGTGCTTCACATTGTTAGTGTACGCTTAAACTGGACCATCTGACGGGCAACATGACAACTCAGTGACTATCACTGTTTGCTGTGCAGATACAAGGATTTGGGCCTGTGTCTGTGGGAGTTTGCGCATTCTCCCCATAATTGCGTGGGTTTTCTCCAGGTGCTCCGGTTTCCTCCCACATCCCAAAAACGTGCTCTTAGGCTGATTGGTGTAAGAAATTGTCCCTAAATTAGACTTCCCTCAATCTTCCCCTATAGGTGTAGACAAAGGTCATAGGTAGAGGAGGGCACTCATAATGTTAAAATGGTGGCGCAGGTCGTTGGGCCGAATGGCCTGTTTCCCGTGCTGTTTTGTCCAGTCAATATTTATTACTGTACCATTAACAATCAATACTTATTTCTCTCCCATAAATTTCACTTAATTTTTAGCCCTTTTAAACTGTATTGTTGACTCAGTCTGACTCCCACAGATTCAATGATCTCTACCCTAATTTGCTGATCAAGGTTCAACAAACAGCTTTATTCAGACAAAGCTTTGGGAGAAGCGCTGACATTCAGCAGTACAGGCAGTCACAATGATAGTTGAGCATCCTTTATGCATTGTTAGATAATAGACAGTATGGACATTAACCGTTAGAATATCGTTACACATTGAGTAGACAAATACAGACATTGACAATTATCACATCATCATACGTAGATAGATACGGACATTGACAGTTATCACATTGTTGAATATAGATACACTTATGCAATTATGTCCCTATCAATAGCTGATCTTGTTATATACATTTATGCATTTATGTCCCCCCATTAGTGGCTGTTCTCGTTATCAAACTCATTGTTTTAGGTCTGCTTTTATCTCAGGTTTAAGGTGCCTCAATGTCTAACCTGTTTTCTGCAGTAATTCAATCACTACAAGTTTTAACTCTTTGTGTACTATCTGTGCCCAAAGTCAATGCATCTTAATGGTTTGGTGAAGGGAAGATCGTGCCTCACAAATCTTATTGAGTTTTTTGAAAAGGTGACCAAAGAGGTAGATAAGGGTAAGGCAGTTGATGTAGTGTATATGGATTTTAGCAAAACGTTTGATAAGATTCCCCATGGTAGGCTACTGCAGAAAGTGCAGATGCATGGGATTGAGGGTGATTTAGCAGTTTGGATTAGGAATTGTCTAGCTGATAGAAGACAGAGGCTGGTGGTTGATGGCAAATATTCAACCTGGAGTTCAGTTACTAGTGGTGTACCTCAGGGACCTCTTTGGGGTCACTGCTGTTTGTCATTTTTATAAATGACCTAGACAAGGGTGTAGAAGGACGGGTTAGTAAATTTGCTGATGACACCAAAGTTGGAAGAGTTGTAGACAGTGAGGATGGATGTTACAGTTTGCAGAGGGACATAGATAAGCTGCAGAGCTGAGCCGAGAGGTGGCAAGTGGAGTTTAATGCAGAAAATTGTGAGATGATTCACTTTGGTGAGTGTAACAGAAGTACAGAATATAGGGCTGATGGAAGTCTCTTAGTAGTGTCGACGAACAGAAAGATCTCGGTGTACATGTGCATAGATCTCTGAAAGTTAGCACCCAGGTTGATAAAGTTGTTAAGAAGGAGTACAGTGTGTTAGCTTTTATTGGTAGAGAGATTGAATTTCGGAGCGGTGAGGTCATGTTACAACTGTACAAAACTCTGGTGCGGTCATACTTGGAGTATTGCATACAGTTCTGGTTGCCGCATTATAAGAAAGATGTGGAGGCATTGGAAAGGGTGCAGAGGAGGTTTACCAGGATGTTGCCTGGTATAGTAGGAAGGTCTTATGAGGAAAGGCTGAGGGACCTGAGGTTATTTTCATTAGAGAGAAGAAGGTTAAGACGTGACCTAATTGAGGCATACAAGATGATCAAAGGATTAGATAAGGTGGACAGCGAGAGCCTTTTTCCTTGGATGATGATGGCTAACACGAGGGGACAAAACTTTAAATTAAGGGATGGTAGTTATAGAATGGATGTTAGAGTTGGATTCTTTACTCAGAGGGTAATAAGGATGTGGAATGTCCTGCCTGCAGCAGTTGTGGACTCGCCAACAATAAGAGCGTTCAAATGGTCAATGGATGGGCGTATGGATAACATTGGAATAGTTTAGGTTAGCGGGTCATTAGATTGTTCCACTGGTCGGCGCAACATCGAAGGCCAAAGGGCGTGTACTGCGTTGTAATATTCTACATTTTTTCCCAGAGTCCAATTTGCGCCAGGTAACCATTTTGTGTCCATTAACTTTGATTTCACTCTAACACCTATGCTGTATCTGTCTTGAGAGTGTTTCACTGGACAGTATATAGGGCACTTTATTCTGTGTCTAACCCCGTGCTGTACCTGTCCTGGGAGTGTTTGATGGGGACAGTGTAGAGGGAGCTTTACTCTGTATCTAACCCCGTGCTGTACCTGTCCTGGGAGTGTTTGATGGGGGGACAGTGTAGAGGGAGCTTTACTCTGTATCTAACCCCGTGCTGTACCTGTCCTGGGAGTGTTTGATGGGGGACAGTGTAGAGGGAGCTTTACTCTGTATCTAACCCCGTGCTGTACCTGTCCTGGGAGTGTTTGATGGGGACAGTGTAGAGGGAGCTTTACTCTGTATCTAACCCCGTGCTGTACCTGTCCTGGGAGTGTTTGATGGGGGGACAGTGTAGAAGGAGCTTTACTCTGTATCTAACCCCGTGCTGTACCTGTCCTGGGAGTGTTTGATGGGGGACAGTGTAGAGGGAGCTTTACTCTGTATCTAACCCCGTGCTGTACCTGTCCTGGGAGTGTTTGATGGGGACAGTGTAGAGGGAGCTTTACTCTGTATCTAACCCCGTGCTGTACCTGTCCTGGGAGTGTTTGATGGGGACAGTGTAGAGGGAACTTTACTCTGTACCTAACCCCGTGCTGTACCTGTCCTGGGAGTGTTTGATGGGGGACAGTGTAAAGGGAACTTTACTCTGTATCTGAGATAAAATAATGTTGGAGAAGAGGAGTTCTGCAGGTGCGAAGTTCTGAGAACAACTGATTTAAAATCTGAAATCTGGTGATGAATTCTGATTTCAGTGTGATGTAGTTGGGTTATTTGAAGCCTCAGTAGAAGAAAGGAGAAAAGGTCAGAGGAGGATTGATCGTTGTATTGGGAATGGGAGAGGGAGGGAGTGTAAAGTGTGTTGGAGAGATTGCTGGCAGGACAATGGGTTTGTAAATGACTGACCTTTTTAGTATATTGTGTCTGGCAGCACAATACAATGACTTGTAAATCCATCAAAAAATCTCTGCTTTCATCATAAGCTTCTTGATTTACTTTGCTGATTGGAAAAGAAACAGTTTGGTATATTCTTGGAGAGTCACGCAGAAATTGCTAATGGCAACATCAGTACATCCCCATGGTAACAGGATTTGCAATGTTACTGAGAGCATTGGTTGGTGGAGTTAACATCAGCTCGAGAACTCTGCATGCAGAGCCAGTCATTTATTTATTCCTAATGTTCTCACTCATTTCTGAATAGGGTTGACTCTGAAATGCCTTCTGAAATCGACGATGATTAGGGATGAGCAATAAATGCTGGCCTAGCCAGCGATGTTCACGTCTGGTAAAAGAATAAAACAAAATGCTGGAATTGACCTATTATACAACTGAGGACATTGCACCCAATCCAGGTCCTTCCCTCCTCTTGCCATCCACTTCTCTAACAGGGGTGACCAGTTTGTAACCTTTCTTTATGCTCCATTATTAGCTCCAAATGTAACTATGTCAAGCACTCCTGGCTGGCCTTCCATCTTCAATCCTCCTAACTCACACCGAGATCCAGTCAGCCAATACCCTGATTTCCAGTCTACAACAACTCTTCCAAAAACTCAAATTGAAGAGGTATGACCTTCCCCGTACAAAACTATGCTGTCTGTCACTAACTAGTCTATTTTCTTCCAAATGTGCACAGTTTTCGTTATAGAGAAGGTTAAGAGGTAACTTAATAGAGGCATGTAAAATGATCAGAGGATTAGATAGGGTGGACAATGTGAACCTTTTTCCTCGGATGGTAATGGCTATCATGAGGTGACATAGCTTTAACTTGAGGGGTGATAGATATAGCACAGATGTCAGAGGTGGGTTCTTTACTCAGGAAGTAGTAAGAGCATGGAATGCCCTGCCCGCAACAGTAGTGGACTCGCCAACATTAAGTGTATTTAAATGGTATTGGATAAACATATGGATGATATTGGAATAGTGTAGGTTAGATGGGTTTCACAGGTCGGTGTAACATTGAAGGCCGAATAGCTTGTACTGCCTGTAATGTTCTATATTCTGTCCCTCAGTACATTCTTCAAAGATTTCCCACCACGGATGTCAGGCTCACTGGCCTATAATTTCCTTGCCTCCTTTCTTAAATAAGGAAACAGTTCTCCAGTCCTCTGGAACCTCACTTGTGGTCAAAGAGGATGTGAAGATATCTGTTAATGCCCCAGCTATCTCTTCCCTTGCCTCCAGTAGTAACCTGGAATAGATCCCACCCGGCTCCAAGGACGTGCCTACCTTAATGCAACTTAGGATATCCAACACTTTCTCCTTCAGTATACTGATTTTCTCAAGACTGTTCCCTGACCTTAACATGTGTCATGTTCTTCTTGGTGAATACCGATATAAAGTACTCATTAAGAATTTTACCCACTTCCTATGGTTCCACGAGTAACTTCCTTCAATTGTCCTTGAGTAGGACTACTCTTTCTTTTGCTACCCTCTTTCTCTTAATGTATGCACAAAAAGCCTTCGGATTCTCTTTGACCTTGTTTGCTAAAGACATTTCATGGCCTCTTTTAGCTCACCTAATTCCAAGTTTAAGTTTTTTCCTATTTTCACTGTACTCCTCTAGGGCTTTGTCAGTTTTTAGATGTCTAGACCTTTTGGATGCTTCCTTTTGACCAAGCTTAAAATTTCCCTTGTCGTCCATGGTTCCCAAATCCTGCAATTTCTATCATTCATTTTTGTAGGGATATACCTGTCCTGCACTTTTATGGAATTATAGTCACTAAGCCCAAAATACTGCCCTACTGAAACACAAATCATCTGGCCTGACTCATTTCTCAAATCTTTTGGATTGTCAATATACTGTATCAAGAAGTCCTCCTGGATATATCTAACAAATTGCTCTCTATCTGAGTCCCTGGCTCTAAGGGAGTCCCAGTCAGTATGGGGAAAGTTAAAAGTCACTCACTACAACTACCCTGCTTTTTTCAAACCTTTCCAGTATCTGACTACACAACTGCTCCTGTCTCCTGCGGGCTGTTGTACAATCAAAGTTGCACAATCAAACTGTGACTGTGTTTCTAAACATGGACCTTGTCGTGGTGAGGATCTCCCTTAGTTGTAATGTATCAGGGTATTTTTATTGAGGCCTGTGAGTCTGAGTTCTCAATCCCCTGCTGTGTGAAGCAACACTTTGGAAGCAAAAGAAAGGAAGGAGTGCGTTGAGGCTAACCCATTGGTCAGAGAGATCTTGCCTGACCTATATCTTCATTCCATTGACTTGTTTTGTCTGATCACCTCTTAGCAATAAACACCTATCAATGTGAAAACTCCACTGCAGCTGCAGCACAGACAGCCTTGCAAGAACGATGCTTTTCTAACAGCTTTCTGATCTTAATATGTCTCAAAGCACTTAGTCAGTTGTAATGTAGGAAATGATGCACCCAATTTTTACACAGCAAGTTCCCTGTCAGAAAACAATGAAATAAATTAAATATATTCTGTTTTAATGCTATTACTTGAAGGAAGATGATGGCCTTAGTGGTATTATCACTAGACTATTAATCCAGAAACTCAACAAATGTTCTAGGGACTTAGGTTTGAATCCTGCCATGGCAGATGGTGAAATTTGAATTCAATAAAAATATCTGGAATTAAAAGTCCAATGTTGACTGTGAACCCATTGTCGATTGTCAGGAAGAACTGTGCTCATTCACTAATGTTCTTTTGGGGAGGAAGTCCTGACCTAGTCTGGCCTACAAGTTACAGAAATGAGGTTGACAATCAACTGCTCTCTGAAATGGCCAAGCAAGCCACTCAGTTCAAGGGCAACGAGCAGTGAGCGTTTACTCCACTCCACTGGACAGCTGAGAGAGAGAGATGGAGAGAAGTGGAAAGAAAATAATAAAGTGTGAGAGAGACAGAGACAGACACACACATAGAAGAAAGAAAATAATAAAAGGAGAAGAGTGTAAGAGAGGTATTTGGGAACTCATGGTCCAACACTGCCCCTAGTGGAGGAGAAGTATCCAGGAAGGATCTGAACGCCTCAAGTTTCATAGCAAGAGCAAATTGAAGTCAACAGTGAAAGGAACTTTGATTTGATTTGATTTATTATTGTCACATGTATTGGGGTCAGTAAAAAGTGTTGTTTCTTGTGCATTGTACAGACAAGGCATATCATTCATAGAGAGGGAAAGGATAGAATGCAGAATATAGTGTTGTAGTCATATGGTGTAGAGAAAGATCAACTTAATGCAAGGTAGGTCCATTCAAAAGTTTGATGACAGCAGGTAATAAGCTATTCTTGAGTCAGTTGGCATGTGATTTCAGATTTTTGTATCCTCCCTCTGATGGAAGAAGGTGAAGAGAGAATGGCCAGGGTGGGGTGGGGTCGGTGGTTGATTATGCTGGCTTATTAGACAAAGTGTAGACAAAGTCAATAGATGGGAGACTGGTTTGCGTGATGGACTGGACTACATTCACAACCCTTTGTAGTTTCTTGTGGTCTTGGTCAGAGCAGGATGTTTGCATGGTTCATCTGTGAAAATTGGTGAAAGTCGTAGTGGACACGCTGAATTTTCTTAGCTTCCTGAGGAAGTAGAGGCATTGGTGAGCTTTCTTAACTATAGCATCAGCATGGAGGGTCCAGGAACGGTTAGGTGATCTGGATACTTAGAAATTTGAAGCTCTCAGTCATTTTCACTTTATCCCCACTGATGCATGTTTTCCTCTAAACTTCCTGAAATCGATGACAATCTCCTTTATTTTGTTGACATTGAGGAAGAGATTATTGTCATCACATCAGTTTACCAGATTCTCTATCTCTTTCCTATACTCTGTCTCATTTTTTTTGAGGTCTGATCCATTGCGGTGATACCATCAGCAAACTTGAAAATGGAATTTGGCTACACAGTCACAAGCGTATAAGGCACTGAGGACACAGCCTTGCAGGGCATTGGTTTTGGAACCCAGCACTATTCTCCATCCTACTGCTGTTTCTCCCTCCTAAAAACAGGAGCAGAAAATCCTGCCCTTACTCTAAACATCAACTGCATTACACATCAGCTGAAAAATCAATGTTTATAGAAACAAGTTGCTACTGACACTACTGACTCTAATTTAACCAAAGCACAGGGTAGGTTAAGATGAATGTCTACCAAGTGAAATCAAATACAAAATGACATTAATATATTTTCCATGGGTTTAACATCAAAGCAGAGCAGAAATAAAATATACAGTATAGAATTAGAAAAACAAATGGCTGCAAGTCTTAGGCCTACACATTTCGGTGCCAGAAATGCTAATGTTGGGGAGGAAAGCTGAAAGACAAAGGGTAAATAGATAGCTAATTAAAGATTGAATTACAGTTGGTTTCAGAACCTACAATTCAGAACACAGAATTCGTGTGAGGGGAAGCAAACGTAGCTCTCTATGAATACATTAGTTTTCTGTTTGGCAGTAAGCAATGTGTGAGCGAGAGAAATGTTTGTATCGGATGTTCAGACAATAAGCCGGTTGTGTTGGTTGGTCTGATGAAAGGAACTCAGGAAAGCTATGCCATCAGGAGTGTTATAAGATAATGAAGGGCTAGATAGTGTAGAGGCAGAAAGATTCTTTCCACTTAGAAAGAAAACAAGAACTGTAGGACACAGCCTCAACTAAGAAGGAGTCAATTTAGAACAGATTTGAAGAGGAACTTCTTCTCTCAGATGGTGATAAATCTCTGGAATTCTCTGCCCATTGAAGTAGTGGAGGCTTCCTCGTTAAATGTGTCATAGACAGATAGATTTCTGATCGATAAGGGAATTAAGAGTTATGAGGAGCAGGTGGGTAAGTGGAACTGAACCACTATCAGATCAGCCATGATTTTACTGAAAGGTGGAGTAGGCTCAAGGAGCTAGATGGCCCACTCCTGCTCCTATTTCTTATGTTCTTATGTTATGATCCGAGTGAGGAAGGGTTCTTAGACGTGCACCTCGTGAAGGTTAGTGATGAAGGACTTTGGATGGAAAATGGCTATCAGTAAAACTGAGGGGGAAGATCCCAGGAGGCCAGGTTAGAAAGGGCACGTGGTGCCGCAATTGTAGTTGAAATAATGTGAGTGCTTGGAACTATATGAGGCATGTCTTTGTTGTATCAACAATTTAAAGTGGAATTTATCTTTTAATTTAAAATATTCTTCACTTGTTAACTAATGTTTGATTCTGTTGAGTTGGTTTGTTCCAATAAAAGTTTTAAAAAGTTGAGAACATGACCTTACTGGCCGTTCACACCACGGTCCAGCTGCACTGAGGTCAGAGAGTTTGGTGCCCAGCTAAATCTCTGTTCACTGCAATGGGATGGGACAATCCTGCCAGTGGTAACATCCCAGCTCATATCCATCAATTTCCTTTCCATTGGCACAGTGAGGATTCCTTTCTTGTGAAAGTTTGGGACTGGATGGGGACAGCCCTTTGGGAAAGCCAATAGGAGAAGTTTTGGTTTTGTCAAGTCCTTATGTTAACACTCCTTTTTTTTCCTGATGTAGCTGGTGCTTCCAGAATATTCCATCCATGGATTGTTCTGTATAATGTTCCTATGTGCACAGGAATGGCTGACCCTAGGTCTCAATATCCCTCTGCTCTTTTACAACCTCTGGAGGTGAGTCGAATAATGTTTCATTCTGATTCAACATGGCAGGGAATGTTATTGAGGAGTTGGACAGCTCACTAACTTCTCAAGCAATTTGACATGTGCAACAAATAATTGGCCTTCTCAGGGACAATGATGCTCCTGGAAAGAATTTAAAAAAGATATCAACTTTGGCTCCAACAGGAGAACTCTCTTCCTGTCTGGCAGGCAGACAGATTGAATCACAAGGGAAAGGAATTGCCAGGACGAGATCACAGAGATAGAGAAAGATATCCTACTGAGAGAAAGAGATCCTAGGCAGAGAAAGACAGAGAGAGAGAAAGGGTGGTGAAGACAAATCTTGGGGAGGCAGCATGGTAGCACAATGGTTACCATAAGACCATAGACAATAAGACACAGGAGCATAGACTGTAAGACACATAGACCATAGGCCACTTGGCCCATTAAATTTGCTCCGCCATTCAATCACAGCTGATATTTTTCTCATCCTCATTCTCCTGCCTTTTTCCTATAACCCCTGATCCCCTTTTTAATCAAGAACTTATTTATCACTGTCTTAAAGACACTCAATGATCTGGTCTCCACAGCCTTCTGTCGCAAAGTGTTCCACAGATTCACAACTCTCTGGCTGAAGAAATTCCTCCTCATCTCTGTTTTAAAGGATCATCTCTTTAGCCTGAGGTTGTGCCCTCTGCTTCTAGTTTTTCCCTAGTAGTTGAAACATCCATGTCCACTGTATCCAGATCTTGTAGTATCCTGTAAGTTTCAGTAAGATACCCCTCATCCTTCTAAATTCCGATGAGTAAAGACCCACAGTCCCCACTGTTCCTCATATGAGAAGCTGTTCATTCCAGGGATCATTTTTGTGAACCTCCTCTGGATCCATTCCAAGGCCAGCACATCCTTCCTTAGATATATGACCCAAAACTGCTCACATACTCACAAATGGGGTCTGACCAGAGCCTGAAACAGCCTCAGAAATATATCCCTGCTCTTGTTTTCTAGTCCTCTCAACATGAATGCTAACATTGCATTTGCCTTCCTAACTGCCGATTGAACCTGCACCTGCATGTCGTAAAGATGCTTTTGGTACATTGGCCTTTATAAATTGGAGTATCGAGTATAAAAGTTGGAGTGTTACAGTAAGGTTGTATAAGGCTTGGTGAGACCGAATTTACAGTATTGTGTAGTTTTGGTCACCTAGTTACAGGAAGGATGTAAATAAGGTTGAAAGAGTGCAGAGAAGGTTCACAAGGATGTTGCCGGGCTTGAGAAGCTGAGTTACAGAGAGAGATTGAATAGGTTAGGACTTTAATCCCTGAAGAGAAGAAGAATGAGGGGAGATTTAATAGAGGTGTATATGATTTTGAGGGGTATAGATAGAGTGAATGCAAGCAGGCTTTTCCCACTGAAGTTAGGGGAGAAAAAAACTAGAGGCATGAGTTAAGGGTGAAAGGAGAAAAGTTTAAAGAGAATATTAGCCGGGGGGGGGGGGGGGGGGGGGGGGTTCTTCATGCAGACAGTGGTGGAAGTGTGGAATGAGCTGCTGGATAAAGTGGTAAATGTGTGGTCACTTTTAACGAGGCAAAAAATGGTTTGGCATAGACAAGAAGGGCCAAAAGGCCTGTTTCTAAGCTGTAATTTTCGATGGTTCTATGATTCTATTAACCTCAAGAGAATCTTGAACAATGACTCCCAAGTCCTTTGTGCTTCTTTCCAAAGCATTTTTCCATTTAGAAAATAGTCTAAGTCGCCATTTCTCCTTCCAAAGTGCATAACCTCACACTTTTCCACAATTTATTCCAGCTGCCAGTTCTTTGACCACTTTCTTAACCTGTCTAAGTCCTTTTGCAGCCCCCTGCTTCCTCAATACTATCTGTCCCTCTACATATCTTTGCATCATCTGCAAACTTAGCAACAGTGTCTTCAGTTCCTTCCTCCACAAAGTTAATGTATATTGTGAAAAGTTGTGGTTTCCAGCACTGACCCCTGAGGCACACCACTAGTTACCAGCTGCCATCCTGAAAAAGACCCTTTTATTCCCACTCTCTGACTTCTGCCAGTCAGTTAATCCTCTATGCATGCCAGGATCTTAAGACCACAGGCATTTAACAGCCTCCTATGTGGAGACTGTGGAGAAAGATTTCAAATTCTTTCACAGGATGTGGATGTCTTTGTTTAGGCCAGCTCAGCACTGAATGTGAATTTCCCTTGAGAAGTTGGAGGTGAGCTGCATCCTTGAAGCTGTAGTTCAACAGTTGCACCACAATGCTTATAGCGAGGGAGTTTCAGGCTTTTGGCACAGCTACAGTGAAGGAATGCAAATCAGAATGGTATATGGTTTGGGAGGAATTTGATGATGCTTCCATGCAAATGCTGCCCTACTGTTTCAAAGTGGCAGATGTCACAGATTTGGAAGGTGCTGTTGAAGGATACTTGGTGAGTTTCTGTAGTGCATCTTGTAGACATGGCAGCGTTTCTGTGTCAGTGGTGGATAGGGTGCCAATCAAGTGGGCTGCTTTGGCCTGGATTGGGTCATGCTACTGCAGTGTTTTGAATGTTGCTACAACTGCAACCATCCGAGCAACTGGAGAGTATTCCAATACACTCCGCAAGTAGGATTCCTAGCATCAACCTGCTCTTGCAGCCTCAGTATTTATATGGTTAGTTCAGTTCTGTTCCTGGTCAGTAGTAACCGCTAGAATGTTGATAGGAGATTTAGAGATGATAATGCCATTGAAGGTCAAGGCAATACTTAGATTCTCTCTTGTTGGAGATCTTTTGATTTAATTTATTATTGTCACAATTATTGATGTGCAGTCAAAAGTATTGTTTCTTATGCTCTATATAAAGCATACCGTTCATAGAGAAGGAGAGAATACAAAATGTTGTGTTACTGTCATAGCTAAAATGTAGAGAAAGATTAACTTTGCGCAAGGTAAGTCCATTCAAGATTGACAGCAGAAGGGAAGAAGTTGTTCTCGAGTTGGTTGGTGCATGTCCTCAGACTTTTGTATCTTTTCCTGATGGAAAAAGACGAAGGAATCAAATTGAAAATTAAATATTTACAAAGTGGCAAAGATTAGTTGGAAACTAGAGGATTAGGAAATTTTGATTGCTGCAATTGTATAAGTCATTGGGGAGGTCACACCAGCAGTATTGTGTGCAGTTTTGGTGTCTTTATCTGAGGAGGGATGTCCTTGTTATTGACAGTTTACAGCAAAGGTTCCTGGAATGGCAGATCTGTTATATCAGGAAAGACTAAGTCGGTTAGGTTTATATTTACTGGAGTTTAGAAGAGTGAGAGAAACTTATATGCTTTTAACAGGGTTAAACAGGTAGATTCAGAAAGAATATTCCCAATGGTGGGGGACTCCAGAACCCCAGTCATAGAGCCATAGAGATTTACAGCATGGAAATAGGCCCTTCGGCCCAACTTGTCCATGCAGTCCTTTTTTTTTAAACCCCTAAGCTAATCCCAATTGCCCATAATTCACCCATATCCTTCTATGGGTGGAGTTGAGGAATAGAAAGGGGGTGATTACTATGCTAGGGGTGTATTATTGGCCACCCAACAGCCCGCGGATAATTGAAGAAGGCATATGTAAAGACATTTTGGATCGGTGCAGAAAGAACAGAGTCGTTATAGTGGGAGATTTTAATCTCCCTAGGGTGGATTGGAAGGTACCTAGAGCTGGGGGTTTAGACAGGGAGGAATTTGTGAAATGTGTACTGGAAAGATTGTTGGAGCAGTATGTGGCTAGTCCGACTAGAGAGGGGGCTATATTGGATTTAGTTCTGAGTAATGAGCCAGGGCAAGTGGTTGATGTTGTAGTAGGGGAACATGTGGCTAACAGTGACCATAATTCTGTCTACTTTAGGATACAGACGGAAAAGGATGCTTGTTGCCCTAGGGGCAGGGTGCTGAATTGGGGGAAGGCTAACTATGGTCGGATTTAGGCAGGAACTTAGGGAAACTGATTGGGAACAATTGGTCGAGGGTAAGTCCACGGTAGGCATGTGGGACTCTTTCAAGGGAATATTGAAAATGTTGCAAGAAAGATATGTGCCGGCCAAGAGGAAAGATGGGAAAGGTAGGATTAGAGAGCCGTGGGTTACTAGGGATATTGAGGATTTGGTTAGGAAAAAAAGAAAGGCGTATGATAGGTCGAAGCAGCTGGGAACAGAGACAGCGTTGGAAGAATATAGAGAGAGTAGGAGGGAGCTCAAACGGGGAGTTAGAAGGGCAAAAAGGGGACATGAAATGATTTTGGCGGATAGGATTAAGGAAAATCCAAAGGCTTTTTACTCCTATGTTAGGAATAAAAGGGTGGTTAGAGGAAAAATCAGACCTCTTAGGGACAGAGGAGGGGAACTGTGCTTAGAGCTCGAGGAAATGGCAGAGATCCTGAATGAATACTTTGCATCGGTATTCATGAAGGAGAGGGGTTTGTTGACAGCTCCTGACTCTGAGGGAGCTGTGGACCAGTTGAGGGAGATATCCATACTGAGGGAGGAAGTGTTAGAGCTTCTAGGTAGCATTAAAACTGATAAATCTCCTGGGCCTGATGGCATTTATCCCAGACTGCTTAGGGAGGTGCGAGGTGAAATTGCTGGGCCTCTGACACAAATCTTTGTCTCTTCCTTGGACACAGGTGAGATCCCAGAGGACTGGAGAATAGCTAATGTTGTACCGTTGTTTAAAAAGGGTGGTAGGGATAACCCTGGAAATTATAGGCCGGTGAGTTTGATGTCAGTGGTAGGGAAGCTGTTGGAAGGGATTCTTAGAGATAGGATGTATAGGCACTTAGAACGTTGCGATCTGATTAGGGATACGCAGCATGGATTTGTTAAGGGGAGGTCGTGCCTTACAAATCTGGTAGAATCTTTTGAGGAGGTGACGAAAACGGTTGACGAAGGGCGAGCCATTGATGTCGTCTATATGGATTTTAGTAAGGCATTTGACAAAGTCCCTCATGGGAGGTTAGTTGAGAAGGTCAAGGCTAATGGGATACAAGGACAGATAGCTAGATGGATAAGTAATTGGCTTGGTAATAGGAGACAGAGAGTAATAGTGGAAGGGTGTTTTTCTAGCTGGAGGTCGGTCACTAGTGGTGTGCCGCAAGGCTCGGTATTGGGACCTCTTCTATTTGTAATATATATCAATGACTTGGAAGAGGGAGTAAGTGGAGTGATCAGCAAGTTTGCACACGATACAAAGATGGCTGGACTTGCGGATAGTGAGGAGCATTGTCAGGCGATGCAGCAGGACATAGATAGGCTGGTAGCTTGGACAGATAGATGGCAGATGGAATTTAATCCTGATAAATGCGAGGTGATGCATTTTGGGAGAAAGAATGTAGGGGGAGGTATATGATAAAGGGTAGACCTATTAAGAGTATAGAAACACAGAGGGACCTGGGGGTGCAGGTGAACAAGTCTCTGAAGGTGGCAGAGCAAGTGGAGAAGATTGTGAAGAAAGCATATACTATGTTAGCCTTTATAGGAAGGGGTATGGAGTACAAGAGCTGGCCTTTAATGTTGCAGTTGTATAAACGTTGGTAAGACCTCATTTGGAATACTGCGTCCATTTCTGATCGCCTTACTACCGGAAGGACGTGGAGACTCTGGAGAGAGTGCAGAGGAGGTTTACCAGGATGCTGCCTGGTATGGAAGGTCTGAGTTACGAGGAGAGGTTAGGCAAATTGGGGCTGTTTTCCTTCGAAAGACGTAGACTTAGAGGAGACCTAATAGAGGTGTACAAGATTATGAGGGGTATGGATAGAATAAACAGGGTTAAGCTTTTTCCTAGGATGGACTCAAATAGCACAAGGGGTCACGGGCTTAGGGTGAGGGAGGTAAGGTATAATTTGGATGCTAGAGGGAGTTTTTTCACACAGAGGGTGGTGGGAGTATGGAACGCGCTGCCAGATAAAGTGGTGGAGGCAGGTTCTCTGGAGTGGCTTCTGTCAAGAAGCCAATTTTATATTCATTTAGATACAACTAGAGGTCATAATTTGAGAATCAGGGTAAACCTTTTAGGACTGAAGTGAGGAGAATTTTTTTATCCAGAGGGTGGTGAATGTGTGGAATTGAGTACCACAGAATGTAGTTGAGGCCAAAATGTTGTCTGATATAAAGAAGAAATTAGATATTGGAACTAAAGGGATCAAGGGATACTGTGGGGGTGGGGGAAGAGGGAAGCAGGATTTGAATCTGATGATCATCCATGATCAAGATGAATGGTGGAGGACCAAATAGCCTACTCCTGCTCCTAGTTTCTATTTTTTATGTCTAAAGGTCAGCAGGAAGCCATGAAAAAAGCTATACAGAAAAGTGAGATAGATTATGAGAGTAAACTAGCTCAAAATAAAAACAAACAGATAGCAAATGTTTCTACGAATATGTAAAAGATTAAGCGTGGCTAAGGTAAATATTTGTCCTTCAGAGAATGAGAAAGGGATTTAATTTTGTGTGTCCTCACAGTGGAAGATACAAATGACATGCCAAAACTTGATGACAGGAAAGCTTGATGACAACAAAGGAGCATAGCCTCAAAATAAAGGAAAGAAAATTTTGGCCTGAGTTGAGGAAGACCTTTTTCACTCAAAGGGTTGTGAACCTGTGGGACTCCTTGCCAAGTGAAGCAGTTGAGGCTACCTCATTGAATCACAGAATTCCTACAGCGCAGAAGGAGGCTATTTGGCCCATCAAGTCTGCACTGACCATAAACCAACCCAAGCCCTATCCCCTTCACCCCATATATTTACCCTGCCCATCCCCCGACACATGGGGCTATTTAGCATGACCAATCAATTTACCTGCACACCTTTGGACTGTAGAAGGAAACCAGATTTGGTTTTTTAATCCATAGATCTGTAAACATGGACAGGGATCGCGGGTAGAGGTGGGAACATCAGGGTGGCGGCGCGGGCTCATTGGGCCGAAGGGCCTGTTTCCCGTGCTGTTTTGTTCTTTGTTCAGAGTACCCGGAGGAAACCCACGCAGACAGAGGGAGAATGTACAGACTCTCCACAGACAGTGACCCAAGCGTAATCAAACCAGGCTCCCTGGTACTGTGAGCAGTATTAACCACTGTGCTACCATGTTCCCATTTAACTTCACTGAATGTTTTTAAGGCAAACATCTATTTTTGAATTGTAAAGGAATTAAGGGCTATGGTAGGCATGCAGGGGTGATCAGCCATGATCTTATTGAATGATGGAGCAGGCTCGAGGGGCTAGATGGTCTACTCCTGCTCCTAGTTCATATTTTCTTATGTTTTATGAGATCCAGAGTAAAGATCACAGGGAGAGAGATCCTGAGGGGAGATCACAGGGAAGGATCCTAAGGGGAGATCACAGGGAGGGATCCTGAGGGGAGATCACAGGGAGGGATCCTAAGGGGAGATCACAGGCAGAGAACCTGAAGGGAAATCACATGAGGAGAGATTCTGACGGGAGATCACAGGCAGAGAACCTAAGGGGAAATCACATGGGGAGAGATCCTGAGGGGAGATCACAGGGAGGGATCCTAAGGGGAGATCACAGGGAGGGATCCTGAAGGGAAATCACATGAGGAGTGATCCTGAGGGGAGATCACAGGCAGATAACCTGAGGGGAAATCACATGGGGAGAGATCCTGAGGGGAGATCCCAGGCAGAGAACCTAAGGGGAAATCACATGGGGAGAGATCCTGAGGGAAGATCACAGGGAGGGATCCTGATGGGAGATCATGGAGTGAGATCCTGAGGGAAGTCCTGAGGGGAGATCAAAGGGAGAGATCCTGAGGGGAGATCAGAGAGAGTTCATGAAGGGAGATCAAAGAGAGATTCTGAGGGGACATCACAGAGTAAGATCCTGAGGGGAAATCCCGAGGGGAGATCACAGAGTGAGATCCCGAGGGGAGATCACAGAGTGAGATCCCGAGGGGAGATCACAGAGTGAGATCCCGAGGGGAGATCACAGAGTGAGATCCCGAGGGGAGATCACAGAGTGAGATCCCGAGGGGAGATCACAGAGTGAGATCCCGAGGGGAGATCACAGAGTGAGATCCCGAGGGGAGATCACAGAGTGAGATCCCGAGGGGAGATCACAGAGTGAGATCCCGAGGGGAGATCACAGAGTGAGATCCCGAGGGGAGATCACAGAGTGAGATCCCGAGGGGAGATCACAGAGTGAGATCCCGAGGGGAGATCAAATTGGGTAACAAATTGGTCCCTATATGTCATTAAGACGTTAGGACGGCGGTGCGGGCTCGTTGGGCCGAAGGGCCTGTTTCCGGTGCTGTGTTGTTCTTTGTTCTATCACAAGGAGAGACCACGAGGGGACATCATAGATAGAGATCCTGGGAAGAGATCACAGGGAGACAGATCCTGAGAGGAGATCACAAGGAGAGATCCTGAGGAGAGGTCATAGGAAGAGTTCCTGAAGGGAGATCAGAGAGAGATCCTGAGGAAAGATCACAAAGAGAGATACTGGGAAGAGATCACAGGGAGACAGATCCTGAGGGGAGATCACAAGGAGAGATCATGAGGGGAGGTCACAGAGAGAGATCCTGAGGAGGGATCACATGGAGAGTTCCTGAGGGGAGATCATAGGGAGAATGATTGTATGAAGATAATTGAAGACCTTGGAACAATTGTGGAGAAGAGATTTTAAAGTTTTGTGAAGACAAATTCTGACTTTCCACATCCGTAATTCATGAATATCTTCCCATTTATTTATTCATCTCTCATCTACCATTCTGCAGCCTCTGGACTAATTTTAAATGAAAACTGAAATAATGAAGGAAGAAGGAGATGACCACAAGATTAGGTGGAGAGTTGAGCATTGAGGAGGAGAGGGGTGTGACTATGGTAGATCTCTGCAGAGGGAATTGCAAAAAGATAAATCCCAGCAGGTGGTTATGCCTTTTGTGTGTTGCAGATATTTTCACAGTCCCACGGACAGTAATGAGTTAATGTATGATCCAGCAACAGTGATGAATGATGAGACACTCAACTACTGCCAGAAGGAAGCTTGGTGCAAGATGTCCTTCTACCTGATGTCATTTTTCTACTATCTATATTGGTAAGGAGACATCACACTGAGGTTTATAGTGATTGGAAATAGTGTCACTCTGGGGTTTGTGTTTAGACGGGCTTGACAGATACTGATAACTGGAAATAATGAGCATGACTCAAACTGGGGCTAAAGTGGGGAAAGTACAGAGAAAAGAGTTAGAGGCACAGAGAGTTTATATTCCCAGAGTGAAGGTGGACATCACTGTGACAACAATGCAATTGGATGTGCAGGCAGGATTTGTGATTTCCTGTAAACAGGGATCTGAATCCTCATCCAACCTACAGCCAACACAGTCTGTGAACTCACAGTCAACCTCCAGCCAACACAGTCTGTGAACTCACAGTCAACCTGCAGCCAACACAGTCTGTGCACTCACAGTCAAACTACAGCCAACAGAGTCTGTGAACTCACAGTCAAACTACAGCTAATACAATCTGTGCACTTACAGTCAAACTACAGCCAACACAGTCTGTGAATACACAGTTAAACTACAACCAACACAATCTGTGCAGTCACAGTCAACCTACAGCCAACACAGTCTGTGCACTCTCACTCACCCTACAGCAAACACAGTCTGTGAACTCACAGTCAATCTAAAGCCAATACAATCTGTGCACTCACTCAATCTACAGCCAACACAGTCTGTAAACTCACAGTCAACCTACAGCCAATACAGTCTGTGCACTCACAGTCACCCTACAGCAAACACAGTCTGTGCACTCACAGTCACCCTACAGCAAACACAGTCTGTGAACTCACAGTCAATCTAAAGCCAATACAATCTGTGCACTCACTCAATCTACAGCCAACACAGTCTGTAAACTCACAGTCAACCTACAGCCAATACAGTCTGTGCACTCACAGTCACCCTACAGCAAACACAGTCTGTGCACTCACAGTCACCCTACAGCAAACACAGAGTGTGAATTCACAGTCAACCTACAGCCAACAGAATCTGTGAACTCACAGGCAAACTACAGCCAACACAGCTTCTGAATTCACAGTCAAATTACAGCAAAAACAGTCTGTGAGCTCACAGGCAAACTACAACCAACAGTCTATGAACTCAGAGGCAAACTGCAGCCAACACAATCTGTGAATTCACAGGCAAACTACAGACAACAAGGTCTGTGAACTCACAGGCAAACTACAGCCAATACGATCTGTGAACTCACACGCAAACTACATCCAATACAGTCTGTGAACTCACAGTCAAACTACAACCAACATGGTATGTGAACGCACAGTCAAACTACAGCTAACACAGTCTGTGAACTCACAGTCAACTACAGTCAACACAGTCTGTGCATTCAAACAACCAACAGCCAACACAGTCTGTGCACTCACAGGCAAACTACAGCCAACACGGTCTCTGAACTCAGTCAAACTACAGCAAAAATAATCTGTGAACTCACAGGCGAATACAGCCAATACAGTCTGTGAACTCACAGGCAAATTACAGACAACATAGTCTGTGAACTCACAGACAAACTATAGCCAACGCAGTCTGTGAACTCAGTCAATCTACAGCCAGCACAGTCTGTGCACTCAATCAACCTACAGCCAACACAGTCTGTGCACTCACAGGCAAACTACAGCCAACACGTCTCTGAATTCACAGTCAATCTACCGCAAAACAATCTGTGAATTTTAGATAGACAAGTGGCCAGGACCGGATGGGATGTACCCCAGGTTATTGTGGGAGGTGACGGAAGTGGTTGCAGAGCCCCTGGCGATGATCTTTGCGTCGTCCATGGAAACGGGAGAGGTTCCGGAAGATTGGAGGATTGCGGATGTGGTTCCTATCTTTAAGAAAGGGAACAGGGATAGTCCAGGAAATTACCGACTGGTGAGTTTGACTTCAGTGGTTGGTAAGCTGATGGAGAGGCTTCTGAGGGATAAGATATATGAACATTTGGAGAAGTTTGGACTGATTAGAAATAGTCAGCATGATTTTGTCAAGGGTAGGTCATGCCTTACGAGCCTAGTTGAGTTCTTCGAAAATGTGACTGAACACATTGACGAAGGAAGGGCGGTGGACATAGTGTACATGGACTTTAGTAAGGCGTTTGATAAGGTCCCACATGCAAGGCTTCTGGAGAAGGTGAGGGGGCATGGGATCCAAGGGGCTTTGGCCTCGTGGATCCAGAACTGGCTTGCCGGCAGAAGGCAGAGAGTGGTTGTGGATGGGTCTTGTTCTGCATGGAGGTCGGTAACCAGTGGAGTGCCCCAGGGATCTGTTCTGGGACCCCTGCTGTTTGTCATTTTCATAAATGACCTGGATGAGGAAGTGGAGGGATGGGTTAGCAAGTTCGCCGACGATACAAAGATCGGTGGTGTTGTGGATGGTCTGGAGGGATGCCAAAAGTTGCAGCGGGACATAGACAGGATGCAAGACTGGGCGGAGAAGTGGCAGATGGACTTCAACGCAGATAAATGTGTAGTGGTCCATTTTGGCAGGAATAATGGGATGAAGAAGTACAATATAAGGGGTAGGAGTCTTAGCTGTGTTGTAGAGCAGAAGGATCTCGGGGTCCGGGTCCATAGGACTCTTAAATCGGCCTTGCAGGTGGAGGAAGTGGTCAAGAAGGCGTACGGTGTACTGGCCTTCATTAATTGAGGAATAGAGTTTAGGAGTCAGGAGGTAATGATGCAGCTCTATAAGACTCTTGTCAGACCCCAGTTGGAGTATTGTGCGCAGTTCTGGTCCTCATTATAGGAAGGATGTAGAGGCTATTGAGAGGGTTCAGAGGAGATTTACAAGGATGCTGCCTGGATTGGGAGGCAGGCCTTATGAAGATAGGTTGAGGGAGCTGGGACTCTTCTCACTGGAGAGACGTAGGTTGAGAGGCGACCTGATAGAGGTTTATAAAATGTTGAGAGGAATAGATAGGGTGGACTCTCAGAGACTATTTCCCCGAGCTGAAATGGTCACTACGAGAGGACACAGATTTAAGGTGCAGGGAAGCAAATACAAAGGAGATGTCAGGGGTAGGTTTTTCACTCAGAGGGTGGTGAGTGAATGGAACCGACTGCCGTCGGAGGTTGTTGAGGCAAACTCACTGGGGTCTTTTAAGAGACTTCTGGATGAGTATATGGAAAAGAATAGGATAGGGGGTTATAGATAGGTCTGTGGATTGGTAGATGTGATTGGTGCAACTCGTGGGCCGAAGGGCCTGTTTGTGCTGTATTGTTCTGTGTTCTATGTTAACTCCCAAGCAAACTACAACAACAGTCTGTGAACTCACAGGCAAACTACAGCCAACACAGTCAGTGAACTCAGTGACAAATTATAGCCAACACAGTCTGTGAACTCACAGGCAAATTACAGCCAATAGTCTGTGAACTCACATCAAACTACAGCAAACACAATCTGTGAACTCAAGTGAAACTACAGCAAACTGTCTGTGTAGATGGTAAGAATCAGGAATGTCACTTAACAAGAAGCTGTGGATTGGATAATGGTGAAACAAGTAGGATGTTATCCTGTTCAGATTGGGTGAAGAGGATTGAAAAGAGGCTCCTGGACCATATACACCAGCATTAACCAGTGAGACATAACCATTTTTCTGTGCTGTTAAGTTTTCTTTGTGAACCTGACAATTATGTTAAAGTTCATCCTGTGGATATTCTGTTTCCTCCCACAGTATGATTGACACATTGGTCAGTATTTAACTAAGGAGGCTCAGGGCAGGATGCAAACCAAATTCAGCAGAGATGCAGAGACTGTCATATTGAAAATACTGAATTCAAACTTCGCCCCTTTCCCTTACTACAACCTCACCACAAAAAGGAGCAGCAGGAGACCAAGGATCTCTCATTACCTCAACAGCCAGCAATGGAAAGGTGAAGATAAAGGATTAAATGGCAATGGATTAAACCCTTCTGCCTCAATAACGGATGTACAGTCTTAAAGTTTACATTTCTTTAATCAGCTCTGATGTCTGTCTGCTTGCTTTATTTATCTAATTATGTGCAGAGTTGTCTCTCTATTGGGATCTTTACAGTGAGGGGAATCTATTGGGATCTTTACAGTGAGGGGAATCACTCCATTGGGATCTTTACAGTGAGGGGAATCTCTCCATTGGGATCTTTACAGTGAGGCAAATCTCTCCATTGGGATCTTTACAGTGAGGGGAATCTCTCCATTGGGATCTTTACAGTGAGGGGAATCTCTCCATTGGGATCTTTACAGTGAGGGGAATCTCTCCATTGGGATCTTTACCCTGAGGGGAATCTCTCCATTGGGATCTTTACAGTGAGGGGAATCTCTCCATTGGGATCTTTACCGTGAGGGGAATCTCTCCATTGGGATCTTTACAGTGAGGGGAATCTCTCCATTGGGATCTTTACCCTGAGGGGAATCTCTCCATTGGATCAGAGGGAACTCTCATTGGATCTTTACAGTGAGGGGAATCTCTCCTTGGGATCTTTACAGTGAGGGGAATCTCTCCATTGGGATCTTTACAGTGAGGGGAATCTCTCCATTGGGATCTTTACAGTGAGGGGAATCTCTCCATTGGGATCTTTACAGTGAGGGGAATCTCTCTATTGGGATCTTTACAGTGAGGGGAATCTCTCCATTGGGATCTTTACCCTGAGGGGAATCTCTCCATTGGGATCTTTACAGTGAGGGGAATCTCTCCATTGGGATCTTTACAGTGAGGGGAATCTCTCCATTGGGATCTTTACAGTGAGGGGAATCTCTCCATTGGGATCTTTACAGTGAGGGGAATCTCTCCATTGGGATCTTTACAGTGAGGGGAATCTCTCCATTGGGATCTTTACCCTGGAGGAATCTCTCCATTGGGATCTTTACAGTGAGGGGAATCTCTCATTGGATCTTTACAGTGAGGGGAATCTCTCATTGGGATCTTTACAGAATCTCTCCATGGATCTTTACAGTGAGGGGAATCTCCCATTGGGATCTTACAGTGAGGGGAATCTCTCATTGGGATCTTTACATGAGGGAATCTCTCCAACACACCCAACTTTACAGTGAGGGGAATCTCTCATGGATCTTTACAGTGAGGGAATCTCTCCATTGGGATCTTTACCCTGAGGGAATCTCTCCATTGGGATCTTTACAGTGAGGGGAATCTCTCTATTGGGATCTTTACAGTGAGGGGAATCTCTCCATTGGGATCTTTACAGTGAGGGGAATCTCTCTATTGGGATCTTTACCCTGAGGGGAATCTCTCCATTGGGATCTTTACAGTGAGGGGAATCTCTCCATTGGGATCTTTACAGTGAGGGGAATCTCTCCATTGGGATCTTTACCCTGAGGGGAATCTCTCCATTGGGATCTTTACACTGAGGGGAATCTCTCCATTGGGATCTTTACAGTGAGGGGAATCTCTCCATTGGGATCTTTACAGTGAGGGGAATCTCTCCATTGGGATCTTTACAGTGAGGGGAATCTCTCCATTGGGATCTTTACAGTGAGGGGAATCTCTCCATTGGGATCTTTACCCTGAGGGGATCTCTCCATTGGGATCTTTACGTGGGGAATCTCTCATTGGGATCTTTTGAGGGAATCTCTCCATTGGGATCTTTACCTGAGGGGAATCTTCCATTGGGATCTTTACACTGAGGGGAATCTCTCCATTGGGATCTTTACAGTGAGGGAATCTCTCTATTGGATCTTTACCCTGAGGGGAATCTCTCTATTGGGATCTTTACAGTGGGGGAATCTCTCCATTGGGATCTTACCCTGAGGGAATCTCTCCATGGATCTTTACACTGAGGGAATCTCTCCATTGGGATCTTACAGTGAGGGGAATCTCTCCTTGGGATCTTTACAGTGAGGGGAATCTCTCACCCATCTCCATTGGGACTTTACAGTGAGGGGAATCTCTCCATTGGGATCTTTACAGTGGGGAATCTCTCATTGGGATCTTTACATGAGGGAATCTCTCCATTGGGATCTTTACATGAACCTCCATTGGACTTACTGAGGGTCTCTCCATTGGGATCTTTACAGTGAGGGAATCTCTCCATTGGGATCTTTACCCTGAGGGGAATCTCTCCATTGGGATCTTTACCCTGAGGGGAATCTCTCCATTGGGATCTTTACAGTGAGGGGAATCTCTCCATTGGGATCTTTACAGTGAGGGGAATCTCTCCATTGGGATCTTTACAGTGAGGGGAATCTCTCCATTGGGATCTTTACAGTGAGGGGAATCTCTCCATTGGGATCTTTACAGTGAGGGGAATCTCTCCATTGGGATCTTTACAGTGAGGGGAATCTCTCCATTGGGATCTTTACAGTGAGGGGAATCTCTCTATTGGGATCTTTACCCTGAGGGGAATCTCTCTATTGGGATCTTTACAGTGAGGGGAATCTCTCCATTGGGATCTTTACAGTGAGGGGAATCTCTCCATTGGGATCTTTACAGTGAGGGGAATCTCTCCATTGGGATCTTTACAGTGAGGGGAATCTCTCCATTGGGATCTTTACCGTGAGGGGAATCTCTCCATTGGGATCTTTACAGTGAGGGGAATCTCTCCATTGGGATCTTTACCCTGAGGGGAATCTCTCCATTGGGATCTTTACCCTGAGGGGAATCTCTCCATTGGGATCTTTACCCTGAGGGGAATCTCTCCATTGGGATCTTTACGTGGGGAATCTCTCCATTGGGATCTTTACTGAGGGATCTCCATGGATCTTACTGAGGACTCTCTTGATCTTTGAGGGAATCTCTCCATTGGATCTTTACAGTGAGGGAATCTCTCCATTGGATCTTTACCCTGAGGGGAATCCTCCATTGGGATCTTTACAGTGAGGGGAATCTCTCATTGCCTGAGGGAATCTCTCATTGGATCTTTACAGTGGGGATCTCTCATTGGATCTTTACACTGAGGGGATCTCTCCATTGGGATCTTTACAGTGGAGGAATCTCTCTATTGGGATCTTTACCCTGAGGGGAATCTCTCCATTGGGTCTTTACAGTGAGGGGAATCTCTCATTGGGATCTTTACTGAGGGAATCTCCCATTGTCTTTCTGAGATCTCTCCATTGGGATCTTTACCCTGAGGGGAATCTCTCCATTGGGATCTTTACAGTGAGGGGAATCTCTCTATTGGGATCTTTACAGTGAGGGGAATCTCTCCATTGGGATCTTTACAGTGAGGGGAATCTCTCCATTGGGATCTTTACAGTGAGGGGAATCTCTCCATTGGGATCTTTACCCTGAGGGGAATCTCTCCATTGGGATCTTTACCCTGAGGGGAATCTCTCCATTGGGATCTTTACAGTGAGGGGAATCTCTCTATTGGGATCCCTTACAGTGAGGGGAATCTCTCTATTGGGATCCTTTACAGTGAGGGGAAACTCTTCTTTGGGACCCCATTACAGTGAGGGGCTCTCAGATTCAGGGTCCCTCCCCTCAATCAATTAGATGTACAGTTTCTGTTCAAACAGGAAAATTTGATGATATCTTTGTATTCTGAACAGACTAAGGTCGTTGCAAGGACAAAGTGGAGAAAATGAGTATTTGTAATAAAAGACCTCTCTTCAAAGGTTGTCCTGATAATGAGACTCCTGTTCAATGCTCAGCAGTTACAGAGTCCTGAATGGCTGAGAATGAAGGGAGGGATATCCCACTTCTAGAGAAAGGGTCTCTGATCGATATTGAGCAGATTATGTAGAATTCAAGCACACATTCACTGAGTAGGATAAAGCTGTAATTCCGGATGAAACCATTTAATTGAAATGGAGATACTGAGGTGGTGAAGCAAACTAAAATGATCCTGTGAATGTGAGACTTCAGATACATGGAGAAATTGGTGAGGAGGAGGTTTAATTGGTATGTTTAAGATCATTAATAAGAAAACAGTTCTGGTGGTTGAAGGTTAGTAATGAGCAGAATTCAAATTAATGGCAGGAAGATCAAATGGACAGTGAAGACACATTTTTATTCAGCGAGTTGTTGTGGTTTGAGATGCACTGGGTGAAAGTGAATTAGGAGCAACCTTCGAAAGAGAATTGTCAAAACACTCCCAAGCGAGAGATTTGTAGGATACTGAGAAGGGAGCGATTTATGTTCGAGAAGTTACTAATTGAAAACCTAATATTACTCATAGACTTGAGTACAATCCATCATCACAAAAAAACATGCAACCAGACTGAAATATGAAGGTATCCATTGGTGGAACCTCATATTGAAAGGAAAAGGAGGCTGAGGGCTCAGCTTTTGATTTCAGAGTATCTTCACTGTGTTCAAATTGGAAATTTGACCCTCCCCATAATAATATATAGTACAACAATAATATATTGAGCAAGCTCAGGTTGGGCTAATAGTGAACCATCAGTCATAGTGGGGGAATAGAGAGTGTGGGAAGTTAGGGGCTCAAAGCTTGTAGGCTGCCTCTCACACCAGCCCACACTACATGACTCCAGCTATGTTAGTCCCAAGCTGAGAACAGTCACAGCGGAAACAGGGTTTTCTGGACCTGTGCTGCTTTGAACTACACACATCTGCCAAATTAATATTTAAAAAAAAAGCTTCTAATGGCACCATTCTGAAGGTGAAGGAACAATGCAATTTATATTCAATACATTTTAGAACCTGCTGAAGATCAGCCTTTTTTTTTTACACAGCTTTCGATATTAGTGATTAATTCAGGATCATGCTAGTAAGAATCATTGCGATAGTCTGAATGACATTGAGATGTCATGTGGGAGTGTATATAAACCTTTAAGAGCAAGTTTTGGTGATGATTTAAAGAGTTTACACAGCTGAGTGCAATGATTGTGTTGAAGCATTCTTGTAGGAAAGGTTTGGAATATATCCTGACAAATAAATTTTACGTGCAGGTGGGTCTGTGTGTGACTGAATGTGACCTCTTGCCAGAATTTTAAATGTTTGGTTACTAGTGTATGGTTTTAGCAGAAGATGATGGCATAGTGGCTCTGTATAGTCACCTCAGCGTGGTCACCTCAGTGTGGGCACCTCAGCGTGGGCACCTCAGTGTGGGCACCTTAGTATGGTCAGCTCAATATGTGCACCTCAGTGTGGGCACCCCAGCGTGGGCACCTCAGCGTGGGCACATCAGTATGGTTAGCTCAATATGTGCACCTCAGTGTGGTCGCCTCAGTGTGGTCACCTCAGTGTGGTCAACTCAGCATGGTCACTTCAGTATGGGCACCTCAGTATGGGCCCCTCAGTGTAGTCACCTCAGCATGGTCATCGTGCAACTAAGTTAAAGATAAAAGACAGTTACCCAAACATCTGACTAAAGAACACACCCATCAACTCAACATTCTGATCAAGACCTTTGATTCGGACCTTCAAAGCACCTTCCGTACTCTCATCCCATGTATTCCCTGCGTTAGAAATCTCTACTCCTCTAAAGATACACAAGAAAAACACACCCAGCAGTCTCATCTTTTTCGGCAATGGAACCCTGTGCGAGAACCTCTCTGGTTACATCAAGGGCATCCTGAAACCCACTGTACAAAGAATCCTCAGCTTTTGTCGCGACACTATGGACTTCCTACAAAAACTCAGCAGACATGGAGCAGTTGAACCAGGAGCACTCTTTGTCATAGTGGATGTCTTTGCGCTCTACAGCAACATCCCCCACGATGATGGCATTGCTGCAACTGCCTCAATACTCAATGCAGACAACTGCCAGTTTCCAAATGCAATTTTATAACTCATCTGCTTCATCCTGGACTACAATGTCTTCACCTTCAACAATCAATTCTTCATCCAGATACACAGAACAGTCATGGGGTGAAAATTTGCATCTCAATATGCCAATATCTTCATGCACAGGTTTGAACAAGACTTCACCGCACAGGATCTTCAACCGATACTAGATACATCGATAACATTTTCTTCCTTTGGACTCATGGTGAACAATTACTGAAAAATACTATATGATGACATCAATAAGTTCCATCCCATCATCAGAGTCATTATGGACTATTCTCTGGAATTGGTTACATACACACATCTCCATCAAAGATGGTCAACTCAGCACCTCACTGTACCATAAGCTCACGGATAACCTCATGATGCTCCACTTCTCCAGCTTCCACACGTTAAAGGAACCATCCCCTATGGACAAGCCCTCTATATACACAGGATCTGGTCAGATGAGGAAGATCGCAACAGACACCTCCAGACGCTGAAAGAACAGGATATGACGCTTGACTCATCGATCAACAGTTCCAACGCACCACAGCCAAAAACTGCATGTCCTCTTCAAAAGGCAAACACGGGACATGGTGGACAGAGAACTCTTTGTTGTACAGTACTTCCCTGGAGCAGAGAGGCTACAACATCTGCTCTGAAGCCTTCAATATGTCATTGATGAAGACTAACATCTCACCAAGGCCATCCCCACATCTTTACTTCTTGCTTTCAAATAATTGCACAACCTCAAACAGATCACTGTTCGCAGCATACTACCTAGCCTTCAGGAGGACAGTAACCCTGACACCACACAACCCTGCCACAGCAACCTCTGCAAGATGTGCCGAAATTGACATTGATGCCATCATCTCACATGAGAACACCATTCACCAGGCACACAGTACATACTCTTGCAACTCTACTTGATACATTGCAAGAAATGATGTCCTGAGGCATGTAACATTGGGGAGACCATGCAGATGCTAAGACAATGGATGAATGAACAACGCTTGACAATCACCAGGCAAGACTGTCTTCCTGTTGGAGAACACTTCAGCCGTCACAAGCATTTGGCCTCTGATCTTCAGGTAAGCATTCTCCAAGGCAGCCTTCATGACACATGACAGAATAGAGTTGCTGTATAGAGACTGATAGCCAAGTTCTGCACACACGAGGACAGCCCAAACTGGGATCTTAGGTTCATGTCACACTATCTATAACTCCCATGACTTACCTGGAGTTGTAAAATCTCACTAGTTTTCCTGTCTAGAAACAATACACATCTCTTTAATCTGTGCTTAATGCTCTCTCCACTCACATTGTCTGTACCTTTAAGACTTGATTAACTGTAAAGACTCACATTCCAATCATTATTCATATAAGTTGAGTTTGTGTCTTTGTGTCTTGTTTGTGATCAAAACTCCCACCTACCTAATGAAGGAACAGCCACTTCCGAAAGCTAGTGGCATTAGCTACAAATAAACCTATTGACTTTAACCTGGTGATGTGAGACTTCTTTTTGTGTTTACCCCAGTCCAATGCCAGCATCTCCACATCATGACTGAAATAACAGGTCAGAGGTTAGGAGTTTTTCAGGTAATTACTTACCTCCTGACCAATGTTCCATCGAAGCCTCATAGCTGCATGGCAATCTGAAATTTCCTACATAACATAAGAACATAAGAAATAGGAGCAGGAGTACGCCATCTAGTCCCTCGAGCCTGCCCCGCCATTCAATAAGATCATGGCTGATCTGAAGTGGATCAGTTCACTTTTCCACTTTCTCCTCATAACCCTTAATTCCCTTGTCTATCAGAAACCTATGTATCCATGACTTAAAATATTCAGCAAGGTGGTCTTGCTGAATGGGCAGAGAATTCCAGACATTCACCACCCTTTGAGTGAAGAAGTTCCTCCTCAACTCCGATGTAAACCGCAACCCCCCCTCCTCCCCCCCCACTATTTTGAAGCTGTGCCTTCTAGTCCTGCTATCCTTTCTAAGCAGGAAGAGTCTCTCAACCTCTACCCTATCCATCCCCTTCATTATCTTATATGTCTCTATAAGATCCCCCCACAGCCTTCTAAACTCCAATAAGTACAGACGCAGACTATTCAATCTCTTCTCATAGGCTAACCCCCTCATCTCCAGTATCAACCTAGTGAACCTTCTCTGCACTCCCTCCAAGGACAATATATCCTTCCACAAATGCTGTGACCAAAACTGCATACAGTACTCCAGCTGCAGCCTCACCAGCACCGTATACAGCTGTAACAGAACCTCCCTACTTTTATATTCTATCCCTCTCGCTATAAAGGCCAACATTGCATTCACCTTCTTAATCACCTGCTGCACCTGCAGACTGGGTTTTTACAATTCATGCACAAGGACCCCCAGGTCCCTCTGCACCATAGCACACTGCAGCTTTTCGCCTTTTAAATAATAATCTCTCCTACCATTATTTCTACAAAAGTGGATAACCTCACACTTGCTAACATTATACTCCATCTGCCAGTATGCCATACACATAAGCCACACACGTTGGCTCTTTCAAATTATAGTGTGTATGTGGAAGCACACATTTTTAAAGAAGCTTTGCACTTAAGTGAATCACCTGCAGAGTCTAAAAAAATTGACGCATATCATGTTCTTGACACCTGGAAGTACAGCCTAGTCAAAGTCAGAGAGGTTTACATCATGGAAACCGGCCTTTCAGCCCAACTTGTCCATGCCGTCCTTTTCTTTTTAAACCACTAAGCTAATCCCAGTTGCCCACATTTGGCCCATATTCCTCTATATCCATTTTATCCATATAACTATCAACATGCTTTTTAAAAGACAAAATTATACCCGCCTCCACTACTACCTCTGGCAGCTTGTTCCAGACACCCACCATCCTCTGTGTGAAAAAAATTGCTCCTCTGGACATTTTTGTATCTCTCTTCTCTCACCTTAAACCTACGCCCTCTAATTTTAGATTCCCCTATCTTTGGGAAAAGATATTGATTATCTATGTGTGACCTTCATTATTTTATAGATCTCTACAAGATCACCCCTCAGCCTCCTAAGCTTCAGAGAAAATAGTCTCAGTCTATCCACTCTCTCCTTATAACTCAAACCATCGAGTCCAAGTAGCATCCTAGGAAATCTTTTCTGCGCTCTTTCTAGTTTAATAATATCCTTTCTATAATAGGGTGATCAAAACTATACACACTATTCCAAGTATGGCCTTACCAATGTCTTGTACAATTTCACCAAAATGTTCCAACTCCTGTATTAATGTTCTGACTAATGAAACCAAGCATGCCGAATGCCTTCTTCCCACTCTGTCCACCTATGACTCCATTTTCAAGGAGCTATGAACATATACCCCTAGATTGTTTTGTTCTGTAACTCTCCCCAATCCCCTACCATTAACTGCGGAAGAACTGCCCTTGCATTTGTCCAGATTAAACGCCACCTGCCATTCGTCAGCCCACTGGCCCAATTCATCAAGATCCCGCTGCAATTGGAGATAACTTTCTTCACTGTCTACCATGCCACCAATTTTGGTGTCATCTGCAAACTTACTAATCATGCCTCTGATATTCTCATCCAAATCATTATTATAAATGACAAATAACAGGAGACCCAGCACTGATCCCTGAGGCATACCGCTGGTTGCAGGCCTCCAATTTGAAAAACAACTTCTACAACCGCCCTCAGAAGCCAATTTTATATCTATTTAGCTACCTTACCCTGGATCCCGTAACACTTAACCTTATGCAACAACCTAACATGCGGTATCTTGTCAAAGGCCTTGCTAAAGTGGGGCAAGGTATATTGACTGAAACAGGTAATTTTCACTGGGGCAAGGAATATCCACTGAAAATGCACATTGGAATGGAGAAGTGGAAAACTTGGATGTGTTTTTTTTAATCCCATCATCTTAATAAGTTGAACTTCCAACACAAATCCCTGTGGCACACTATTAGTTCCCTCTTGCCAGTTAAAGTAACTACCCTCTAACTCTGTCTCCTGCTGGGCAGCAGTTTCCAAACCAGGTTGTTGATAATTTGTCTTCAATTCTAGAACCTTCAACCTTAATTAACAATTTCTTACGAGCAACAATATCAAAAAACTTCTGGAAGTCCATATAAATGACTTCCACAGAGATTGCCCTGTTCACAACTTTAGTGACCTCTTTAAACAAATTGGAGGGAATTCTCCCAAAAATTTGTGGGAAAATAGAAAACCATTTTTCAGTGGGTATCAGAAGCAAACCTCCCACACTCTGTGCACTGCAAAGGCCCCCAGTGCGAATATCATAAAATTTCACGGGATGGCATCTTCTTGTTGAGTTCAGCACACGTGCAGTGGTCCCACTCTGCTGGCCTACTGACTGCTGGCCAGTCCCAGGACCCCGCAAAGGGGGCCTCCCACCTCCCCCACCCCAAGCCCACCGCCATCTCCATCCTCTCCCACCGACTCTAATCCCCGTAGGCCCGTGCCCTTGGCACTGCCCCATGCCCGATAGGCCATGCCTAGGTGCTTCCTAGGCATTGTCACTTTGCCCCCGTCTGGGTTGGTATAAAATATAAGATATTTGAGGGTGAAAATTCTCAGGTTTGCTGTCAGATCCTTGAATTCGCAGATTTCCTTTGAGCTCATTTAGACAGTATTCCATCTGCTATATCTTCCCATTCTTACACTCACTTAAACCTCCTCTCTGTCTATATTAATTTATAAGAACATAAGAACTAGGAGCAGGAGTAGGCCATCTGGCTCTTTGAGTCTACTCCACATTCAATAAGATCATGGCTGATCTTTTCATGGACTCAGATCCACTTACCCACCCACTCACCATAACCATTAATTCCTTTACTATTCAAAAATTTATTTATTCTTGCTTTAAAAACATTCAATGAAGTAGCCTCAACTGCTTCACTGGGCAGTGAATTCCACAGATTCACAACTCTTTGTGTGAAAAAGTTCCCCCTCAATCAGTTCTAAATCTGCTTCCCTTTATTTTGAGACCCTAGTTCTGGATTTACCAGCGGAAACAACTTTCCTGCTTCTATCTTATCTATTCCCTTCATAATCTTAAATGTTTCTGTAAGACCTTCCCTCATTTTTCTGAATTCCAATGAGTATAGCCCCAATCTATTCAGTCTCTCCTCATAAGCCAATCCTCTCAACTCTGGAATCAATCTAGTGAATCTCCTCTGCACCCTCTCCAGTGCCAGTATACCTTTCTCAGTAAGGAGAACAAAACTGTACATAGTACTCCAGGTGTGGCCTCACCAACACCTTATACAGCTGCAAAATAACCTCACTGTTTTTAAACTCTATCCCTCTCGCAATGAAGGACAAATTTCCATTTGCCTTCTTAATTACCAGCTGCACCTGCAAACCAACTCGTTGTGATTGTTGCACAAGGACACCCAGGTCCCTCTGCACAGCAGCATGCTGCAATTTTTTACCATTTAAATAATAGTCCATTTTGCTGTTATTCCTACCAAAATGGAATTTTACATTTATCAACATTGTACTCCATCTGCCAGACCCTCGCCCATTCAATTAGACTATCTATTTCCATTTAGAAATTTCAGCATCCTCTGCAAACTTTGCTCTGCGATTCATCTGAGTGTCATCTGTGAATTTTGATACACAACACTTAATCCCCAACTCCAAATCACCTATGTAAATCGTAATCAGTCCCAGCACTGATCCCTGAGGAACATCACTAGTCACTGATTGCCAACCAGAAAAACACCCATTTATGCCCACTCTTTGCTTTCTGTTAGTTAACCAATTCTCTATCCATGCTAATATATTACCTGTAACATATTGCACCTTTACCTTATGTAGCAGTCTTTGATGCAGCATCTTGTCAAATGCCTTCTAGAAATCCAGATACACCACAGGTTCCCCATTGTGCACTGCACATGTAATGTTCTCAAAGAATTCCACCAAATTAGTCAAACATGACCTGCCCTTCATGAACCCATGCTGCGTCTTACCAATGAGACAATTTATATCAAGACTTCATGCTGTCTTCCTTGATGATACATTTAATCATTTTCCCTACTACAAAAATTAAGCTGATCACTGATTGCCAATCAGAAAAACACCCATTTACCCCCACTCTTTCCTGTTTGTTAGTTAACCAATCCTCTATCCATACTAATACATTACCCATAACACTGTGCATCTTTATCTTATGTAACAGTCTTTGATGCAGCACCTTGTCAAATGCCTTCTGGAAATCCAGATACACCACATCCACAGGTTACCATTGTCCACTGCACATGTAATGTTCTCAAAGAATTCCACCAAATTAGTCAAACATGACCTTCCCTTCATTAACCCATGCTGCATCTTACCAATGGACCAGGAGACTTGTCTACCTTTAGCCCCATTAACTTGCCCAACACTATCTCTTTTGTGATAATGTTAGTTTCTAGGTTGTTACCTGCCATAAACTTCCTGTCATCAATTTTTGGCATGTTATTTATGTCCTTAACTGTGAAGACCGACACAAAATATCGGTTCAATGCCTCAGCCATTTTCTCATTTCGAATTATTACATCCCCTTCTCATCTGCGAAAGGACAATGTTTATTTTAGCCACTCTTTCATTTTATATATCTAGGGAAAGTTTTGTTATCTGTTTTTATATTCTGAGCTAGTTTACTTTCATAATCCATCTTAGAACAGAACGAAGAAAATTACAGCACAGTAACAGGCCGTTCAGCCCTGCAAACCTGCATTGACCATGCCTAAAACCCCTCAGCCTTCCAGGGACCATATCGCTCTATTCCCATCCTATTCATGCATGCTGAAGGCGCCCCTTAAAAGTCACTATCGCATTGGCTTTCACCACCTTCTTGGTAACAAGTTTCAGGCATCCACCACTCTCTGTGTAAAAAATCTGCCTCGTACATCTCCTTTAAACCTTGCTCCTCTAGTAATTGACTCTTCCACCCTGGAAAAAAGCTTCTATCTACTCTGCATAATCTTGTAGACTTCTACCCTGTCATCCCTCAACCTCTAGCGCTCCAGTGAGAACAAACCAAGTTTTTCCAACCTTCCTCATAGCTAATGCCCTCCACACCAGACAATGTCCTGGTAATTCTTTTCTGTACCTTCTCCAAAGCCTCCATATCCTTCTGGAAGTGTAGCTACCAGAATTGAACACTATATTCCAAGTGTGGCCTAACTAAGGTTCTATAAAGCTGCAACATGACTTGACAATTTTTAAACTCAGTGCTCTGGCAAGCATGCCGTATGTCTTCTTGACTACCTTCTCCACTTGCATTGCCACTTTCAGTGACCTGTGCACCCAGATCCTTTGCCTATCAATAGTCTTAAGAGTTCTGCCATTTACTGTATATTTCCTATCTGTATTAGACTTTCCAAAATGCATTACCTCACATTTGTCCAGAATAAACTCCATCTGCCATCTCTCCGCCCAAGTCTCCAACTGATCTATATCCTGATGTATCCTCTGATGGTCCTCATCACTATCCACAAATCCACCAACCTTTGTGTCGTCCGCAAACTTACTAACCAAACCAGTTACTTTTTTCTCCAAATCATTTATATATATTACACTTTATAACTTTCTTTATACCTTTTTTTGTGGCTTTCTGTTGACCTTTAAGGATTTCCCAATTCTCTAATCTTTGACACTTCATGTGCATTTTCTTTCAATTTGATACGCTCCTTTATTTCCTTAGATATCCATGACTGATTATCTCTTTTTCTACAGTCCTTCCTTATCACTGGTATATACTTTTGCTCAGCATTGTGAAACTTAGCTTTGAAAATCCTCCACTGTTCCTCAATTGTCCCACCATAAAGTTTTTGCTCCCAGTATACCTTAGCCAACTCCTCCACCTCCTCC
Organism: Sphyrna mokarran; assembly: GCA_024679065.1. Classification (NCBI taxonomy): domain Eukaryota; kingdom Metazoa; phylum Chordata; class Chondrichthyes; order Carcharhiniformes; family Carcharhinidae; genus Sphyrna; species Sphyrna mokarran. The sequence continues at coordinate 5,113,886 of JAGIQG010000005.1, forward strand.
TGGAAGTTTGATGAGGACTTGTCTTTTGAGGTAGTATGGGCTGAGATTAGAAACAGGAGAGGAGAGGTCACACTGTTGGGAGTCTTTTATAGACCTCCTAAAAGTTCTAGAGAGGTAGAGGAAAGGATTGCAAAGTCGATCCTGGACAGGAGTGAAAGTAATAGGGTAATTGTTATGGGTGACTTTAACTTTACTAATATTGATTGGAATAGCTATAGCTCTAGCTCGTTAGAGGGGTCAGTTTTTGTACAAAGTGTGCAGGAAGGTTTGTTGACTCAGTATGTAGATAGGCCAACTAGAGGTGAGGCTACATTGGATTTGGTGCTGGGCAATGAGCCAGACCAGGTGTTAGACTTGGAAGTTGGTGAACATTTTGGTGGTAGTGACCACAATTTGGTTACGTTCACCTTAGTGATGGATAGGGATAGGCATGAAGCTGGGGGCAGTAGTTATAGCTGGGGGTAGGGTAATTATGAGGCCATCAGGAGAGAATTAGGGTGCATAGATTGGACTAGGAAACTACAGGGACTGGGAACATCTGGAATGTGGAGCTTATTCAAGGAGCAGCTGCTGCGAGTCCTTGATAAGTATTTCCCTGTCAGGCAAGGAGGAAATGGTCGAGTAAGGGAACCTTGGTGTACGAAAAAAGTTGATTTGCTGGTTAAAAGGAAAAAGGAGGCTTATGTCAGGATGAGGCTTGAAGGCTCAGATAGTGCAATGGATAGCTATAGATTAGCCAGGAAGGAGGTAAAAAGTGAATTGAGGAGAGCAAAGAGAGGACATGAGAAGACTTTGGCTGATAGGATTAGGGAGAATCCTAAAGCTTTCTTTAGATATGTTAAGAATAGAAGATTGGTTAGGGCAAGATTAGGGCCAGTCATAGACAGCAGTGGGAGGTTGTGCGTGGAGCCTGAAGAGATTGGAGAGGCACTGAACAAATATTTCTCTTCGTATTCACGCAGGGAGATGTAAATGTAGTTGTGGAGAACACTGGGATACAGGGATGTAAACTGGAAAGTATTGAAGTAGATAAGGAGGATGTGCTAGATATTCTTGAGGGTTTGAAGTTCGATAAGTCCCCTGGGCCGGACGGGATTTACCCTAGGATTCTCTGGGAGGTGAGAGAGGCGATTGCAGAGCCTCTGGCTCTGATCTTCAGGTCGTCATTGGTTACGGGTGTGGTTCCGGAGGACTGGAGGATAGCGAATGTGGTCCCATTGTTCAAGAAGGGGAAGAGAGACCTTCCAGGGAATTATAGGCCAGTGATTCTTACTTCTGTTGTGGGCAAAGTATTGGAGAGAATTATTAGGGATAGGATTTATAGTTATTTAGAGAGAGATGAATTGATTGGGGATAGTCAGCATGGTTTTGTGAAGGGTAGGTCGTGCCTTACTAACCTTATTGAGTTTTTTTAAAAAGTGACCAAAGAGGTGGATGGGGGTAAGGCAGTTGATGTGGTATATATGGACTTTAGTAAGGCGTTCGATAAGGTGGCCCATGGAAGGCTTCTGCAGAAAATGCAGATGTATGGGATAGAGGGTGATTTAGCTAATTGATTAGGAATTGGCTGGCAGATAGAAGACAGAGGGTGGTGGTTGATGGGAGATATTCATCGTGGAGTTCGGTGACGAGTGGTGTACCTCAGGGGTCTGTTTTGGGCCCCTGCTGTTTGTAATTTTTATAAATGATCTGGATGAGGGTATTGAGGGATGGATCAGTAAATTTGCAGATGACACTAAAGTCGGTGGAGTGGTAGATAGTGAAGAGGGGTGTTATAGTTTGCAGAGAGACTTGGACAAGTTGCAGAGCTGGGCCGAGAGGTGGCAAATGGAGTTTAATGTGAAAAGTGTGAGGTAATTCACTTTGGCAGGAATAACAAATGTGTAGAGTATAGGGCTAATGGTAGGACTCTTAATAGTGTTGATGAACAGAGGGATCTTGGTGTATATGTGCATAGATCCCTGAAAGTTGGCAATCACGTCGATAAGGTTGTTAAGAAGGCATATGGAGTCTTAGCTTTTATTGGTAGGGGGAATTGAATTTCGGAGCCGCAACGTCATGTTGCAACTGTACAAAACTCTAGTGCGGCCGCACTTGGAGTATTGTGTGCAGTTCTGGTTCCCCACATTATAAGAAAGATGTGGAGGCATTGGAGAGGGTACAGAGGAGGTTTACCAGGATGTTGCCTGGTATGGAGGGCAGGTCTTATGAAGAGAGGCTGATGGATTTGAGGTTGTTTTCGTTAGAAAGGAGGCGGCTAAGAGGGGACCTAATCGAAACATATAAGATGATTAGAGGTTTCGATAGGGTGGACAGTGATAGCCTTTTTCCTAGGATGGAGAAAGCTAGCACGAGGGGACACAGCTTTAAATTAAGGGGTGATAGTTATAAGACAGATATCAGAGGTAGATTCTTTACCCAGAGGGTGGTTAGGGTATGGAATGCCCTGCCTGCGTCAGTTGTAGATGCGCCAAGTTTGGTGGCGTTTAAGAGGTTAGTAGATAAGTTTATGGACAAAAAGGGAATGGTTTAGTTTGGAGGGTCATTGCTTTTTTCATAATTGGTCGGCGCAACATCGAAGGCCGAAGGGCCTGTTCTGTGCTGTAATGTTCTATGTTCCACCATCCCTTTGTAGTCTCCCTTGTTTAAGCACAAGACACTGATATTGGATTTTAGCTTCTCATGCTCCATCTGTATTTTGAATTTAATCACACTGTGATCGCTTCTTCTGAGAAGATCCCTAATTGCAAGATCATTAATTGTTTCCTGCCTCATTACACAGAACCAGATCTAGGATAGTTTGCTCCCTTGCCAATTTCATTACACATTGTTCAAGGAAGCTATCAGAGATACATTTTATGAACTCCTCCTCAAAGCTGCCTTGATCGACCTGGTTTGATCAATTGATAAGTAGATTAAAATCCCCCATGATAATTGCTCTACCATTTTTACATACATCAGTTATTTCTTTGTTTATTTCTTGCCCCACACAATGTCTTTATTTGGTGGCCTATAGATTATGCTTATTAATGATTTTTTTCTCCTTTTCTAATTTCCACCCAAATGGATTCAATCTTTTTTTCTCATGGAACTTGTATCATCTCTCACTACTGCCCTGATGTCATCCTTAAATATCAGAGCTGCACCACCTCCTGTTGGTCCCTGAGAACAGTCTGATACCCCTGGATATTCAACTCCCAGTTGTGACTGTCCTGCAACCATGTCTCTGTAATGGCCACCAAATCATACTCATTCGCAATGATTTGTGCTGTTAACTCATTTAGAACATAGAACATTACAGCGCAGTACAGGCCCTTCGGCCCTCAATGTTGTGCCGGCCAGTGGACCCTCTAACCTAAACTATTCCAATATCATCCATATGCCTATCCACCGAACATTTGAATGCCCCCAAAGTAGGCGAGTCCAAAACTGCTGCAGGCAGGGCATTCCACGTCCTCACCACCCTCTGTGTGAAGAACCTGCCTCTGACATCCGTCCTATAACTACCACCTCTTAATTTAAAGTTATGTACCCTCGTGTTGGTCATCACCATCCAAGGGAAAAGGCTCTCACTATCCACCCTATCCAATCCCTTGATCATCTTATACGCCTCAATTAGGTCACCGCGTAACCTTCTTCTCTCTAATGAAAATAACCTCAGGTCCCTCAGCCTTTCCTCATAAGGCCTTCCCACCATACCAGGCAACATCCTGGTAAAACTCCTCTGCACCCTTTCCAATGCTTCCACATCTTTCTTATAATGCGGCGACCAGAACTGTACGCAATACTCCAAGTGCGGCCGCACCAGAGTTTGTACAGTTGTAACATAACCTCACGGCTCCTAAATTCAATCCCTCTACCAATAAAAGCTAACACACCGTACGCCTTCTTAACAACTTTATCAACCTGGGTGCCAACTTTCAAAGAGCTACGTACTTGTACCCCAAGATCCCTCTGCTCGACAACGCTATTAAGGGTCCTTCCATTAGCCCTATATTTCATATACCTGTTATTCCTACCAAAGTGAATCACCTCACACTTATCCATATTGAATTCCATTTGCCACCTCACGGCCCAGCTCTGTAACCTATCTATGTCCCTCTGCAAACTGTAACATCCATCCTCACTATCTACAACTCCCCCCACTTTGGTATCGTCAGCAAATTTACTAATCCAACCCTCTACACCCTCATCTAGGTCATTTATAAAAATGACAAACAGCAGTGGCCCCAAAACAGATCCTTGAGGTACACCACTTGTAACTGCACTCCAGTTGAATATTTCCCATCAACCACCACCCTCTGTCTTCTATCAGCTAGACAATTCCTAATCCAAACTGCTAAATCACCTTCAATCCCATTCATCTGCACTTTCTGCAGTAGCCTACCATGGGGAACCTTATCAAACACTTTGCTAAAATCCATATACACTACATCAACTGCCTTACACTTATCTACCTCTTTGGTCACCTCCTCAAAAAACTCAATAAGGTTTGTGAGGCACGACCTACCCTTCACAAAACCGTGCTGACTATCCCTAATCAATTTATTCCTCTCTAGATGCTTATAAATCCTATCCCTTATAATTCTTTCCAAGACCTTGCCCACAACAGAAGTCAGGCTCACCGGTCTATAATTTCCAGGATGGTCCCTACTCCCCTTTTTGAACAAAGGGACAACATTTGCCATCTTCCAGTCTTCCGGCACTATACCTGTAGCTAACGACGACATGAAGATCAAAGCCAAAGGCTTTGTCTTTGTTTTGAATGCTACGAGCATTTAGATAAAGTGTCTTTATGCTACTTTTTGTACCTCCCTTTTGAATTCTAATATGTCCATTAATTTCTTTAAGTTTATCACAATTTTTTTGACTTCTACATCCACATAGTCTCATTCAGGGGGTGATTCTCCCCCCTGAAGGGGGAGAATCTAGTTTTCTAGTGCAGCAGTGTGGGAGAATCAGTTGTCTGGACATTGGTGGGATTTGCGCATGTGTTCCAGACACGTGCACATCTCCCAGTGCTGGATTTCCACCACTGTCTAATTAACACTGGAAACCAGTGGGAACATTGGGTAGGTATTTTACATCTTATTTTAATGTGATTAGCAGGCCGAGGACTGAATTCTCTGGGCCCACGAGCATCTCCCATCCCGTCAGGAGAATTTCACTCCAGTGGGGTTCAGACTATCTCCCACTTTTAGGGAACTAGTGGCCTGACTCCACTGGAGTGAAGGGAGACCTCAGAGTGTCTGAAGGCAGGTGTGGTGTTCTCTGGGCATGGGCAACCTAGCAGTGCCAGCCTGTGGCCTCTGGCACTGACCAAAGGAAAACATGCCCATGCTCAGGGCACCTTGGCACTGCCCACTGGGTATGGCGCAGAGCTGAGAGGTGGAACCTATAGGGGACAGAGTCTGATGGAGCAGGGCTTAGGGGCCATCAATGGGGGTGGGACCTGAGTCCCTGGTGCTGTGAGGCAACAGTGCTAACCACTGTGCTACCATGCCACCTTTTTCTGTACTCTGTCTCATCATTGTTTAAGATCTGACCCACTGTGATGGTGTCCTAAGCAAACTTGAGGAGAATTTGGCCACACAGTCATTGGTGTATAAGGAGTATATAGGGAGCTGAGAACACAGCCTTGTAGGGCACCTTGTTGAGGATGATCGTGGAGGAGGTGTTGTTGCCTATCTTTACTGATTGTGGTCTGTGGGTTACAAAGTTCAGGATCCAGTCACAGAGGGAGAAACTAAGGCCCAGGCCATGGAGTTTGGTGATGAGTTTCATAGGAATAATGGTGTTGAAGGCTGAGCTGCATTCAATAAATGGAGATCTGACATAGGTATCCTTGTTATCTAGGTATTCCAGGGTTGCATGCAGGACAAGAGAGATAGCGTCTGCAGTGAACCTGTTGCGGTGATAGGTGAACTGTAGCACATCCAGGTAATAAAGGAGGTTGGAAATGATTCGTGTCATAATTAACTTTTCGAAGCAGTTCATAATGATACATGTCAGAACCACTGGGCAATAGCCATTTCTGTACACCCTACTTATGACTGTAACACTACATTTTGCACTCTCTTGTTTCCATTTCTATGTCTGTACAACATACAAGCAACAATACTTTTCACTGTATGTTAGTATCTGTGACAATAACAAAGTTTATCACCAAGAATAAACCAAAGCCAAGTGTCTGCAGCAAAAGGAATGCAGAGGAACTCAGGAACCCCACCCGTCGCTTGCTCCAGGTACCATCTATCCAACTATGGCAGTGATTGTTGGTCACCCCTCAGTAGACTCTCCTCAATGGACTCTCCACACTGGATTCTCAGTGGATCCCTCTCAGTGGACTCTCCTCACTGGATTTCCCCTCAGTGGATTACTCAGTAGACTCCCCTCAGTGGATTACTCAAGTGAATTTCCCCTCAGTGGATTCCCCTCAGTGGATTGCTCAGTAGATTCCACTCAGTGGATTCTCCTCAGCAGATTCTCTTCAGATGATTCCTCTCAGATTACTCAGTGAATTCCTCTCAGTGGACTCTCCTTAGTGGATTACTCAGTGGATTCTCCTCAGTGGAATTCCCCCCAGAGATTACTCAGTGGATTCCCCTCAGTGGATTCCTCTCAGTTGATTACATAGTGGACTCTCCTCACTGGATTCCCCTCAGGACCTGTGAACTCAGTTTTAGTGTTGACTGTGCTCACTGTGGACTCTGAGGGTTTGGCTGAGGGAGACAATCACAAAGAAAGCAGTGAATTATCGGGATGATTTCTGCTAACAAATTCACTCAATGGATAGCCACCCATCAAACACTTACCCCCTCCCTTCCCTCACCTCCTCTTACCCTCCTCCCTCACTTTCCTCCCTCACCCTCCTCTTTACCTTCCTCCCTCACCCTCCTCTTTACCCTCCTCCCTCACCCTCCCTCCCTCACCCTCCTCTTTTACCCTCCTCCCTCACCCTCCCTTTACCTCCTCCCTCACCCTCCTCCTTACCCTCCTCCCTCACCCTCCTCTTTACCCCTCTACCTCACCATCCTCTTACCCTCCTCCCTCACCCTCCTCTTTACCCTCCTCCCTCAATTTCCTCCCTCACCCTCCTCTTTACCTTCCTCCCTCACCCTCTCTTTACCTTCCTCCCTCACCCTCCTCCTCACACTCCTCTTGACACTCACGCCATAACGGACGCCCCCACCCTCCTCAGTAAAGCCTAAATCAAACATCATGAACTGCCTCCACAAATAACTCCTAAATAAACACCGATTCAACAAGCACGCAATCCACATAACCAACCTCCATAAGCTTCACACCTCCTCCATTACCCTAACACAATAACCACTATGAAATCCTCCCTCACCCTCCCTCCACTCACCCTCCTCCCTCACCATCCTCTTACCATCCTCCCTCACCCTCCATCTTTACCCTCCTCCCTCACCCTCCTCTTTACCCTCCTCCCTCACCTCCCCCCTCACCCCTCTCTTTACCTTCCTCCACACCCTCCTCCCTCACCCCTCCCTTTACCCTCCTCCCTCACCCTCCTCCCCTCACCCTCCTCTTTACCTTCCCACCTCACCCTCCTCCCTCACCCTCCCCTCACCCTTCCTCTTTACCCTCCTCCCTCACCCTCCTCTTTACCTTCCTCCCTCACCGTCTCTCTCTCTCTCCTCCCTCGCGCCGCCGCTCTCGGCCCGCGCGCTCCGTTGCCGGGGAGACGGGCCGGGCCGGGCCGGGGTGTTTGCCGCCGGGTTCAGATCAACAAAACCGGGAGAGACAGAATGGTGAGTGAGATACCCCAAAAATACCCCCCCAGAGTGAAATATCACCCAAAAATACCCCCCCAGAGTGAAATATCCCCAAAAATACCCCCAGAGTGAAATATCACCAAAAATACCCCCCAGAGTGAAATATCACCAAAAATACTCCCACAGGTGAAATATCATCCAAAAATACCCCCCAGAGTGAAATATCCCCAAAAATACCCCCCAGAGTGAAATATCACCCAAAAATACTCCCACAGAGTGAAATATCACCCAAAAATACCCCCCCGAGTGAAATATCCCACAAATACCCCCCAGAGTGAAATATCACAAAATACCCCCAGAGTGAAATATCCCAAAATACCCCCGAGAGGAATAACCCAAAAATACTCCCACAGAGTGAAATATCATCCAAAAATACCCTCCAGAGTGAAATATCACCCAAAAATACCCCCGAGAGTGAATTAATCCCTACAAATACCCCCCAGAGTGAAATATCCCCTCAAAATACCCCCCAGAGTGAAATATCACCCAAAAATACTCCCACAGAGTGAAATATCATCCAAAAATACCCCACCCAGAGTGAAATATCCCCTCAAAATACCCCCCAGAGTGAAATATCACCCAAAAATACTCCCACAGAGTGAAATATCATCCAAAAATACCCCACCCAGAGTGAAATATCCCCTCAAAATACCCCCCAGAGTGAAATATCACCCAAAAATACTCCCACAGAGTGAAATATCACCCAAAAATACCCCCAGAGTGAAATATCACCAAAAATACCCCGAGAGTGAATTAATCCTACAAATACCCCCCAGAGTGCATAGGCAGCGCGCTGTGAAAAATATCACCCAAAAAAATACTCCCACAGAGTGAAATATCATCCAAAATACCCCCCCAGAGTGAAATAATCCCCCCAAAAAAATTTAATACCCCCCACCCAGACGTGTGAAATAATCACCCCAAAAAATACCACCCAGAGTGAATGAAATAAATCCCATACACTAGCCCCCAGAGTGAAATATCCCCCTCACAATACAACCAGAGTTGAAAATTTACCCCCTAAAATAACCCCAGAGTGAAATGTCCCCTCAAAATACCCCCCAGAGTGAAAATATCCCTCAAAATACCCCTACAGTTGAAATATCCTTCAAAATAACCCCCCCAGAGTAAATATTAGCCTAAATATACCTCCCCAGAGTGAATATCCCTCAAATACCCCCCCAGAGTGATATCCCTCAAAATCACCCCCCAGAGTGAAATCTTACCTAAATATCCCCCCAGGAGTGAAATATCCCCCTCAAAATAACCCCCCAGAGTGTGAAATATCCCTCAAAAAATACCCCCCCAGCGTGAAATATCCCATCAAATACCCACAGACCCAGAGTTGAAATTATCACCTAACTATAGCACAGAATGAAATATCCCCTTCTAAAAATACCCCCCACCTCAGAGTGAAATGTCCCCCTCAAAATACCCCCCAGAGTGAAATTCCTCAAAATTAACCTACCAGTGAATGAAATATCCTTCAAAATACACCCCCCCAGAGTGAAATATCCCCTCAAAATACCCCCAGAGTGAAATATCACCTAAAATACCCCCAGAGTGAAAATATCCCCTCAAAAATAACCCCCAGAGGGAAAATATTACCTAATATAGGCCAGAGTCTGAAATATCCCCTAAAATACGCCCCCATGACCCCCAGAGTGAAAGTGAATGAAATATCCCTCAAAATACCCCCACAGAGTGAAATATCACCTAAATATACCCCCAGAGTGAAATATCACCTAAATATAGCCCCCAGAATGAAATATCCCCTCAAAATACCTCCCAGAGTGAAATATTACCTAAATATACCCCCAGAGTGAAATAACCCCTAAGAATACACGCCCAGAGGGAAATATCACCTAAACATACCCCCCAGTGAAATATCCCCTCAAAATACCCCCCAGAGTGAAATATCCCTCAAAATACCCCCCAGAGTGAAATATCCCCTCAAAATACCCCCAGAGTGAAATATCACCTAAATATAGCCCCAGAATGAAATATCCCCTCAAAATACCCCCCAGAGTGAAATGTCCCCTCAAAATACCCCCCAGAGTGAAATATCCCCTCAAAATACCCCTACAGTGAAATATCCCTTCAAAATACCCCCCAGAGTGAAATATCCCCTCAAAATACCCCCAGAGTGAAATATCACCTAAATATACCCCCAGAGTGAAATATCCCCTCAAAATACCCCCAGAGTGAAATATTACCTAAATATATGCCCAGAGTGAAATATCCCCCAAAATACCCCCCAGAGTGAAATATCCCCTCAAAATACCCCCACAGAGTGAATATCACCTAAATATACCCCCAGAGTGAAATATCACCTAAATATAGCCCCCAGAATGAAATATCCCCTCAAAATACAACCAGAGTGAAATATTACCTAAATATACCCCCAGAGTGAAATAACCCCTAAGAATACACGCCCAGAGGGAAATATCACCTAAACATACCCCCCAAGTGAAATATCCCCTCAAATACCCCCCAGAGTGAAATATCCCAAAATACCCCCCAGAGGAAATATCCCCTCAAAATACCCCAGAGTGAAATATCACCTAAATATACCCCAGATGAAATATCCCTCAAAAACCCCAGAGTGAAATGTCCCCTCAAATACCCCCAGAGTGAAATATCCCCTCAAAATACCCCTACAGTGAAATATCCCTCCAAAATACCCCCCAGAGTGAAATATCCCCTCAAAATACCCCCAGAGTGAAATATCACCTAAAATACCCCCAGAGTGAAATATCCCCTCAAAATACCCCCAGAGTGAAATATTACCTAAATATATGCCCAGAGTGAAATATCCCCTCAAAATACCCCCCAGAGTGAAATATCCCCTCAAAATACCCCCACAGAGTGAAATATCACTAAATATACCCCAGAGTGAAATATCACCTAAATATAGCCCCCAGAATGAAATATCCCTAAAATACCTCCCAGAGTGAAATATTACCTAAATATACCCCCAGAGTGAAATAACCCCTAAGAATACACACCCAGAGGGAAATATCACCTAAACATACCCCCCCAAGTGAAATATCCCCTCAAAATACCCCCAAAGTGAAATATCACCTAAATATACCCCCAGAGTGAAATATCCCCTAAAAATACTCCCACAGAATGAAATATCTCCTAAATATACCCCCCAGAGTGAAATATCCCCTAAAAATACCTCCCCAGAGTGAAATATCCTACAAAAATACCCCCCAGAGTGAAAAATTCCGTAAAATGCACCCCAGAGTAAAATATCCCTAAAGATACCCCCACGGAGTGAAATATCCCCTCAAAATACACCCCAGAGTGAAATATCCCCTAAAAATACCTCCCTGGGATGAAATATCCCCTAAAAATACCCCCACAGAGTGAAATATCCCCTAAATATACTCCCCAGAATGAAATATTCCCTAGAAATACACCCCAGAGTAAAATATCTTTTAAAATACCCGCCGAAGTGAAATATCATCTAAATATACCCCCCAGAGTGAAATATCCCCTAAAAATACCCCCCCAGAGTGAAATATCCCCTAAAAAACCCACTCCAGAGTGAAATATCCCTAAAAATACCCTCACAGAGTGAAATGTTCTCTAAATATACCCCCAGAGTGAAATATCCCCTAAAAATACTCCCACAGAATGAAATATCTCCTAAATATACCCCCCAGAGTGAAATATCCCCTAAAAATACCCCCCAGAGTGAAATATCCCCTAAAATATCCCCCAGAGTGAAATATCCCCTAAAAATACACTCCAGAGTGAAATATCCCCTAAAAATACCCTCACAGAGTGAAATGTTCTCTAAAAATACCCCCCCAGAGTGTAATATCCCTAAAAATAACCTCAGAGTGAAATATCCCCTAAAAATACCCTCACAGTGAAATATCCCCTAAAATACCCCCTTAGAATCCCCTAAATATACCTCCCAAAGTGAAATATCCCTAAAAATACACCCACAGAGTGAAATATCCCCTAAAAATACCCCCAGAATGAAATAGCCCCTAAAAATACCCCCTAGTGAAATATCCCCTAAAAAATCCCTGAGTTAGATATCCCCTAAAAATACCCATTACAGCCTGAAATATCCCTGAAAAATACCCCTACAGTGTGAAATATCCCCTAAAAATACCCCTCACAGACTGAAATGGCCCTGAAAAATACACCCCCAGAGTGAAATATCCCCTAAAATTCCTCCCACAGAATGAAAAATCCTGTACAAATACCTCCCAGAATAATATATTCCCTAAAAATACTCCCAAAGAGAAAAATACCCTAAAAATACTGCCAGAGAGAAATATATCCTTAACATACCCCAAAATACCTTCCAAATACCCATAAATTCCCCCAGAATGATATATACCCTAAAGATACCTTAAAATATCCCCTTCCCAGTGTGAAATATACTCTAGAAATGTCCCCCAATGCAAAATATACCCCACAAGTATCCACCAGAGTGCAATGTACCCTAAAAATTTTCCTGGAGTGAAATATACCCTAAAAATACCCCAAATACACCCAATCCTCATAAATAGCCTCAGTGAAATAGACCCTTAAATACCCTCAGAGAGAACTATACCCTAACAATACCCATTAATAACCCCAGAGAGAAATATACCCTCAATACAAGTTAATAACCACCCAAATCCCCATTATTAACCACCGCAGAGTGAAATATACCCTAAAAATCCCCATTAATATCCCCCTAGAGAGAAATACATCTCAAACACTGGTTAATAACCCGTGCAGTGGAAAACACCCCAAAAGCCCGTTAATACCCCTCAGTAAAAAACACTCCCAAACCCTCATTAATAACACCCCAGAGTAAGAAATACTGTAAATCCCTATTAATAAACCCCCAGAGTGAAACACCCCACTGAAACCCCATCAATAACCCCTCCCTGAATGAAAAATAACTAATGCCCATTAATAATCCCTCCAGGGTAAAAAAAAATCCCAAGTCTTCATTAATATCACCCCCAAAGTGAAAAATAACAGTAATCCCCATTAACAACCCACCAGTGAAAAACACCCCAAATCCTCATTAATAACCCCCCAGTGAAAAACATCCCAACTCCCCATTAATAACCCCCCCCCAGTGAAAAATACTCCAATCCCCATTAACAGCCCATCAGAGTGAAAAAACCCCAATCCTCATTAATAACCCTCCAATGAAAAACATCCCGAATCTCCATTAATAAACCCCCCCCCAGTGAAAAACACTCCAAATTCCCAATAACAGCCCACCTGAGTGAAAAAACACCCTAAGTCCTCATTAATAACCCCCCCACAGTGAGAAACACTCCAAATTCTCATTAACAGCCCACCAGAGTGAAAAAACACCCCAAGTCCTCATTAATAACGCCCCCCAGTGAAAAACACCCCAAATCCTAATTAATAACTCCCCCTCAATGAAAAACATCCCAAATCCCCCCAGAGTGAAAAATACCTCTCATTCCCATTAATAACCCCTCCAGAGTGAAAGACACTCCAAATCCTCATTAATAACCTCCCCAGAGGTGTTTTTCAAAGTGCATAACATCCCAAATCCCCATTAATAACCCCCCCCAGTGAAAAACACCCCAAATCCTAATTAATAACCCCCCCTCAATGAAAAACATCCCAAATCCCCCCAGAGTGAAAAATACCTCTCATTCCCATTAATAACCCCTCCAGAGTGAAAGACACTCCAAATCCTCATTAATAACCTCCCCAGAGGTGTTTTTCAAAGTGCATAGCACCCCAAATCCCCATTAATAACCCCCTAAGAGTGCATAACACTCATAATAATCCCCATTAATAACTCCCCCCAGAGTGAAAGACACCCTAAATCCCCATTAATAACACCTTCAGAGTGAAAAACACCCCAAATCCCCATTAATAACCCCATTGCAGTGAAATACACCCCAATCCCCATTAATAAATCCACCAGAGTGAAAGACACCCCAAATCCCCATTAATAACCTCACTGCAGTGAAATACACCCCAATCCCCATTAATAACCCCACAAGAATGAAAAATACTCCAAATTCCCATTAATAACCCCCCCCAGAGTGAAAAACATCCCAAATCCCATTCATAACTCCTGCAGGGTGGAAAACACTCAAAATCCCCATTAACAACCTCCCCAGAGTGAAAAACACTCCAAATCCCCATTAATAACCCTTCTAGAGTGAAAAACACCCCAGATCCCTGTTAATAATCTCCCCAGAGTGAAAAACACCCCAGATCCCCGTTAGTAACTCCCCGCAGAATGGAAAAGACTCAAAATCCCCATTAATACCCCCCAGAGTGAAAAACACTCCAAATCCCCATTAACAACCCTCCCAGAGAGAAAAACACCCCAAATCCCCATTAATAACTCCGCCCAGTGAAAAACACCCCATATCCCCATTAATAACTCCCCCCAAAGTGAAAAACACCCCAAATCCCCATTAATAACTCCCCCCAAAGTGAAAAACACTCAAAATCCCCATTAATCACCTCCCTAGAGTGAAAAACACCCCAATTCCTCATTAATAACCCCCCCAATGAAAAACATCCCAAATCCCCGTTAATAAACCCCCCCCTCAGTGAAAAATACTCCAAATTCCCATTAACAGCCCACCAGAGTGAAAAAAACCCCAAATCCTCATTAATAACCCCCCCAATGAAAAACATCCCGAATCCCCGTTAATAACCCCCCAGTGAAAAACACCCCAAATCCTCATTAATAACCCCCCCTCAATGAAAAACATCCCAAATCCCCATTAACAACTTCCAGAGTGAAAAATACCTCTCATTCCCATTAATAACCCCTCCAGAGTGAAAGACACTCCAAATCCTCATTAATAACCTCCCCAGAGGTGTTTTTCAAAGTGCATAACACCCCAAATCCCCATTAATAACCCCCTAAGAGTGCATAACACTCATAATAATCCCCATTAATAACTCCCCCCAGAGTGAAAGACACCCTAAATCCCATTAATAACCCCACTGCAGTGAAATACACCCCAATCCCCATTAATAACCCCACCAGAATGAAAAATACTCCAAATCCCCATTAATAACCCCCCAGAGTGAAAAACACCCCAATCCCCATTTGTAACTCCTGCAGGGTGGAAAACACTCCAAATCCTCATTAATAACCTCCCCAGAGTGAAAAACACCCCAGATCCCCATTAGTAACTCCCCGCAGAGTGAAAAACATCCCAAATCCCCATTAATAACCTCCCCCCAAAGTGAAAAACACTCCAAATCCCCATTAATAACTCCCCCAAAGTGAAAAACACTCAAAATCCCCATTAATCACCTTCCCAGAGTGAAAAACAACCCAAATACCCATTAATAACCCTCCCAGGGTGAAAAACACCGCAAATCCCCATTAATAACTCCCCCCAGAGTGAAAAACACTCAAAATCCCCATTAATCACCTTCCCAGAGTGAAAAACACTCAAAATCCCCATTAATCACCTTCCCAGAGTGAAAAACACCCCAAATACCCATTAATAACCCTCCCAGGGTGAAAAACACCGCAAATCCCCATTAATAACTCCCCCCCAGAGTGAAAAACACTCAAAATCCCCATTAATCACCTTCCCAGAGTGAAAAACACTCAAAATCCCCATTAATCACCTTCCCAGAGTGAAAAACACCCCAAATCACCATTAATAACCTCCCAGAGTGAAAAACACTCAAAATCCCCATTAATAAAGCCCCGAGAGTGAAAAACACTGCAAATCCCCATTAATAATCCCCCCAGAGTGAAAAACACCCCGAATCCGCATTAATAAACCCCCCAGAGTGAAAAACACCCCAAATCCCCATTAATAACCCCCCCAGAGTGAAAAACACCCCAAATCCCCATTAATAAATCTCCACAGTGAAAAACATCCCAAATCCCCATTAATAACACCCCACAGTGAAAAATCACTCAAAATCCCCATTAATAAAGCCCCGAGAGTGAAAAACACTGCCAAATCCCCATTAATAATCCCCCCAGAGTGAAAAACACCCCGAATCCGCATTAATAAACCCCCCAGAGTGAAAAACACCCCAAATCCGCATTAATAAACCCCCCAGAGTGAAAAACACCCCAAATCCCCATTAATAAATCTCCACAGTGAAAAACATCCCAAATCCCCATTAATAACACCCCCACAGTGAAAATCACTCAAAATCCCCATTAATAATCCCCCCAGAGTGAAAAACACTCCAAATCCGCATTAATAAACCCCCCAGAGTGAAAAATACCCCAAATCCCCATTAATAACCTCCCCAAATGAAAAACACCCCAAATCCCCATTAATAACCCCCCTGCAGTGAAATACACCCCAAATCCTCATTAATACCCCCAGAGTGAAAAACCCCAAATACCCATTAATAACCTCCCAGAGTAAAAAACACTCCAAATCCCATTAATAACCCCCCTGCAGTGAATCACCCCAAATCCTCATTAATAAACCCCCAAGTGAAAAACACCCCAAATCCCCATTAATAACCCCCCCAGAGTAAAAAACACTCCAAATCCCCATTAATAACCCCCCTGCAGTGAAAAACACCCCAAATCCTCATTAAGAACCTCCCTCAGTGAAAAACACTCCTAATTCCCATTAACAACCCACCAGAGTGAAAAAACACTCCAAATCCTCATTAATAACCCCCCAATGAAAAACATCCCAAATCCCCATTAATAATACCCCCAGTGAAAAACACTCCAAATCCCCATTAACAACCCACCAGAGTGAAAAACATCCCAAATCCTCATTAATAACCTCCCTCAGTGAAAGACATCCCAAATCCCCATTAACAACCTCCAGAGTGAAAAATACCTCTCATTCCCATTAATAACCCCTCCAGAGTGAAAGACACTCCAAATCCTCATTAATAACCTCCCCAGAGGTGTTTTTCAAAGTGCATAACACCCCAAATCCCCATTAATAACCCCTTAAGAGTGCATAACACTCATAATAATCCCCATTAATAACTCCCCCCAGAGTGAAAGACACCCTAAATCTCCATTAATAACCTCACTGCAGTGAAATACACCCCAATCCCCATTAATAACCCCACAAGAATGAAAAACACTCCAAATCCCCATTAATAACTCTGCCCAGTGAAAAACACCCCAAATCCCCATTAATAACTCCCCCCAAAGTGAAAAACACTCAAAATCCCCATTAATAACGCCTGTCTGAACCCCTCACAAAATCCCCATTAATAAATCCTATCCCCCGATAGGATAAAATGTTGAGAGGGATAGATAGGGTGGACTGTCAGAGACTATTTCCCCGAGCTGAAATGGTCACTACGAGAGGATACAGATTTAAGTTTCAGGGAAGCAAATACAAAGGAGATGTCAGGGGTAGATTTTTCACTCAGAGGGTGGTGAGTGAATGGAACCGACTGCCATTGGAGGTTGTTGAGGCAAACTAACTGGGGTCTTTTAAGAGACTTCTGGATGAGTATATGGAAAAGAATAGGATAGGGGGTTATAGATAGGTCTGTGGATTGGTAGATGTGATCGGCGCAACTCGTGGGCCGAAGGGCCTGTTTGTGCTGTATTGTTCTATGTTCTATGTTCTACAATAAATCTCCACAGTGAAAAACATCCCAAATCACCATTAATAACCCCCCCACAGTGAAAATCACTCAAAACCCCCATTAATAATCCCCCTAGAGTGAAAAACACTCCAAATCCGCATTAATAAACGCCCCACAGTGAAAATCACTCAAAATCCCCATTAATAAAGCCCCATGAGTGAAAAACACTGCAAATCCCCATTAATAATCCCCCCAGAGTGAAAAACACCCCGAATCCGCATTAATAAACCCCTCAGAGTGAAAAATACCCCAATTCCCCATTAATAAACCCCCCAGAGTGAAAAATACCCCAATTCCCCATTAATAACCTCCCCAGATGAAAAACACTCCAAATCCCCATTAATAACCCCCCTGCAGTGAAAAACACCCCAAATCCTCATTAATAAATCCGCCAGAGTGAAAAACACCCCAAATACCCATTAATAACCCCCCAGAGTAAAAAACACTCCAAATCCCTATTAATAACCCCCCTGCAATGAAAAACATCCCAACTCCTCATTAATAACCCCCCCAATGAAAAACATCCCAAATCCCCATTAATAAACCCCCCCCAGTGAAAAACACTCCAAATTCCCATTAACAACCCACCAGAGTGAAAAACATCCCAAATCCTCATTAATAACCCCCCCCAATGAAAAACATCCCAAATCCCCGTTAACAACCTCCAGAGTGAAAAATACCTCACATTCCCATTAGTAACCTCTCCAGAGTGAAAGACACTCCAAATCCTCATTAATAACCTCCCCAGAGGTGTTTTTCAAAGTGCATAACACCCCAAATCCCCATTAATAACCCCCTAAGAGTGCATAACACTCATAATAATCCCCATTAATAACTCCCCCCAGAGTGAAAAACACCCTAAATCCCCATTAATAACCCCACTGCAGTGAAATACACCCCAATCCCCATTAATAACCCCACAAGAATGAAAAATACTCCAAATCCCCATTAATAACCCCCCAGAGTGAAAAACATCCCAAATTCCCATTAATAACCCCCCCCCCCCAGAGTGAAAAACACAACCAAATCCCATTCATAACTCCTGCAGAGTGAAAAACACTCCAAATCCCCATTAATAACCCTTCTAGAGTGAAAAACACCCCAGATCCCTGTTAATAATCTCCCCAGAGTGAAAAACACCCCAGATCCCCGTTAGTAACTCCCCGCAGAATGGAAAAGACTCAAAATCCCCATTAATACCCCCCAGAGTGAAAAACACTCCAAATCCCCATTAACAACCCCCCCAGAGAGAAAAACACCCCAAATCCCCATTAATAACTCCCCCCAAATTGAAAAACACTCAAAATCCCCATTAATCACCTCCCTAGAGTGAAAAACACCCCAAATACCCATTAATAACTCTCCCCAGGGTGAAGAACACTCAAAATCTCCATTAATAAATCTCCACAGTGAACAACATCCCAAATCCCTATTAATAACCCCCCCCACAGTGAAAATCACTCAAAATCCCCATTAATAAAGCCCCGAGAGTGAAAAACACTGCAAATCCCCATTAATAATCCCCCCAGAGTGAAAAACACCCCGAATCCGCATTAATAAATCCCCCAGAGTGAAAAATACCCCAATTCCCCATTAATAACCTCCCCAGAGTGAAAAACACCCCAAATCCCCATTAATAACCCCCCCTGCAGTGAAAAACACCCCAAATCATCATTAATAAACCCCCCAGAGTGAAAAACACCACAAATATCCATTAATAACCCTCCAGAGTGAAAAACACTCCAAATCCCCATTAATAACCCCCTTGCAGTGAAAAACACCCTAAATCCCCATTAATAACCTCCCAGAGTGAAAAACACTATAAATCCCAATTAATAACCGCCCCAGAGTGAAAAACACTCAAAATCCCATTTAATAAGTCCCCTAGAATGAAAGACAGCCCGTATCCCCGTAATAACCCCCAGAGTGAAACTGACCCGAAATCCTCATTAATAACTCCCCCCAGATATTCGGTATTCACGCAGGGAGATGTAAATGTAGTTGTGGAGAACACTGGGATACAGGATTGCAAACTGGAAAGTATTGAAGTAGATAAGGAGGATGTGCTAGATATTCTTGAGGGTTTGAAGTTAGATAAGTCCCCTGGCCGGATGGGATTTACCCTAGGATTCTCTGGGAGGCAAGAGAGGCGATTGCAGAGCCTCTGGCTCTGATCTTCAGGTCGTCGTTGGTTACGGGTATAGTGCTGGAAGACTGGAAGATAGCGAATGTGGTCCCATTGTTCAAGAAGGGGAAGAGAGACTTTCCGGGGAATTATAGGCCAGTGAGTCTTACTTCTGTTGTGGGCAAAGTATTGGAAAGAATTATTAGGGATAGGATTTATAGTTATTTAGAGAGAAATGAATTGATTGGGGATAGTCAGCATGGTTTTGTGAAGTGTAGGTCGTGCCTTACTAACCTTATTGAGTTTTTTGAAAAAGTGACCAAAGAGGTGGATGGGGGTAAGGCAGTTGATGTGGTATATATGGACTTTAGTAAGGCTTTCGATAAGGTGGCCATGGAAGGCTTCTGCAGAAAATGCAGATGTATGGGATTGAGGGTGATTTAGCTAATTGGATTAGGAATTAGCTAGCAGATAGAAGACAGAGGGTAGTGGTTGATGGAAGATATTTATCATGGAGTTCGGTTACTAGTGGAGTACCTCAGGGATCTGTTTTGGGGTCCCTGCTGTTTGTAATTTTTATAAATGATCTGGATGAGGGTATTGAGGGATGGATTAGTAAATTGGCGGATGACACCAAAGTTGGAGGAGTGGTAGATAGTGAAGAGGGGTGTTCTAGTTTGCAGAGAGACTTGGACAAGTTGCAGAGCTGGGCCGAGAGGTGGCAAATGGAGTTTAATGTGGAAAAGTGTGAGGTAATTCACTTGGGCAGGAATAACAAATGTGTAGAGTATAGGGCTAATGGTAGGACTCTTAATAGTGTTGATGAACAGAGGGATCTTGGTGTATATGTGAATAGATCCCTGAAAGTTGGCAATCAAGTCGATAAGGTTGTTAAGAAGGCATACGGAGTCTTGGCTTTTATTGGTAGGGGGATTGAATTTCGGAGCCGCAACGTCATGTTGCAACTGTACAAAACTCGAGTGTGGCCGCACTTGGAGTATTGTGTGCAGTTCTGGTCCCCGCATTATAAGAAAGATGTGGAAGCATTTGAGGTTGTTTTCGTTAGAAAGAAGGCGGCTAAGAGGAGACCTTATTGAAACATATAAGATGATTAGCGGTTTAGATAGGGTGGACAGTGATAGCCTTTTTCCTAGGATGGAGAAAGCTAGCACGAGGGGACATAGCCTTAAATTAAGGGGTGGTAGTTATAGGACGGATGTCAGAGGTAGGTTCTTTACCCAGAGGGTGGTAAGGGTATGGAATGCCCTGCCTGCATCAGTTGTAGATGCGTCAAGTTTGGTGGCGTTTAAGAGGTTAGTAGATAAGTTTATGGACGTAAAGGGAATGGTTTAGGTTAGAGGGTCATTGCTTTTTCCTAATTGGTCGGCGCAACATCGAAGGCCGAAGGGCCTGGTCTGCGCTGTATTGTTCTATGTTGTATGTTCAGATTGAAAAACAGCCGAAATCCCCATTAATAACCCCCAGAATGAAAAACAGTCCAAAATCCCCATTAATAACCCCCCTGCAGTGAAAAACACCCTAAATCCCCATTAATAACCTCCCAGAGTGAAAAACACTATAAATCCCAATTAATAACCGCCCCAGAGTGAAAAACACTCAAAATCCCATTTAATAAGTCCCCTAGAATGAAAGACAGCCCGTATCCCCGTAATAACCCCCAGAGTGAAACTGACCCGAAATCCTCATTAATAACTCCCCCCAGATTGAAAAACAGCCCAAATCCCCATTAATAACCCCCAGAATGAAAAACAGTCCAAAATCCCCATTAATAACTCCCAGAGTGAGAAATACCACAAATCCCCATAAATAACTCCCCCCAAAGCGAAAAACACCCCAAATACCCATTAATAACCCCCAGGTAGGGGGATTGAATTTCGGAGACGCAACGTCATGTTGCAACTGTACAAAACTCTCGTGCGGCTGCACTTGGAGTATTGTGTACAGTTCTGGTCCCCGCATTATAAGAAAGATGTGGAAGCATTGGAGAGGGTACAGAGGAGGTTTACCAGGATGTTGCCTGGTATGGAGGGCAGGTCTTATGAAGAGAGGCTGAGGGATTTGAGGTTGTTTTTGTTAGAAAGAAAGCGGCTAAGAGGAGACCTTATTGAAACATATAAGATGATTAGAGGTTTAGATAGGGTGGACAGTGATAGCCTTTTTCCTAGGATGGAGAAAGCTAGCACGAGGGGACATAGCTTTAAATTAAGGGGTGGTAGTTATAGGACGGATGTCAGAGGTAGGTTCTTTACCCAGAGGGTGGTAAGGGTATGGAATGCCCTGCCTGCTGCAGTTGTAGATGCGCCAAGTTTGGTGGCGTTTAAGAGGTTAGTAGATAAGTTTATGGATGAAAAGGGAATGGTTTAGGTTAGAGGGTCATTGCTTTTTCTTAATTGGTTGGCGCAACATCGAAGGCAGAAGGGCCTGGTCTGCGCTGTAATGTTCTATGTTCTATAGAATGAAAAACAGTTCAAAATCCCCATTAATAGCCCCCCACAGAGTGAAAAACACTCAAAATTCCCATTAATAACCACCCCACAGTGAAAAACACTCCAGATGTCCATTAATAACCCCCTCAGAATGAAAAACACCCCAAGTGCCCATTAATAACCCCCCCAGAGTGAAAAACACTCCAGATCCCCATTAATAACCCTCCCAGAGTAAAAAAAAACCCAAATCCCCATTATACGCCATAGAGTGCATAACATCCCAAATCCCTATTAATAACCCTCCAGAATGAAAAACATTCCAAATCCCCATTAATAAACCCCCGAGAGTGAAAAACACTCCCAAAACCCTATTAATAAGACCCGCAGAATGAAAAAATCCAAATCCCGGTTACCAATTCTCCCAAAATGAAAAAAATAGCCAAAATCCCAGTTAGTAACCCTCCTGGAGTGAAAAATAACCCAAATGCACATGAATAATACCCCCCAGAGTGAAAAACAGTTCATAAACCCAATTAATAATACCCCCCAGAGTGAAAAACAGTTCATAAACCCAATTAATAATGCCTCCCAGAGTGAAAAATTAGCCAAATTCCAGTTACCAATTCTCCCAGAGTGAAAAACACCCAAAATCTCCAGTAACAACTCCACTCCCTCCCCAAAAATTGTATGAAATCCCTAATCCCAATACCAGCCCACCCGGAGTGAAAAATGAACTAATGAAGAAAATCTGTGGTTATCAACTCTACTGGAGTGTTGTTCCCAGTGCCAGATGTGGGAGGTCTTGGAGGCTACTGGACTCCCAGACATCCATACCTGTGCTAGGTGTATTGAGCTGCAGTTCCTAAGGGATAAGGTTAAGGAACTGGAGATGCAGCTTGAGGATCTTCGTCTCATTAGAGAGAACGAGGAGATAATCGACAGGAGTTATCAAGAGGTGGTCACACCAGGGCAATGAGAAGAAGGCACGTGGGTGACTATCAGGAAGGGGAAAACTCGGGTGATGGAGAGCACACCGGAGGGTGTCCCCCTTCATAATAAGTACTCCTGCTTGAGTACTACTGGGGGTGACAACTTGTCTGAGGGAGGCAGCAGTGGCCCGCTGTCTAAACCTGAGCCAGTACGCAAAGAATCTAAGGAAGAGAGAGGCAAGGCGATACTAATAGGGGACTCCACTGTAAGGGGTTCAGACAGGCATTTTTGTGGACGCAGGCTAGAGTCGTGGATGGTGGTTTGTCTTCCTGGAGCTGGGATCCGGGATGTTTCTGGACGCCTCCCAGACATCCTGAAAGGGGAAGGTGAGGAACCTGAAGTTGTGGTGCATATAGGTACTACAGACATAGGCAGGAAGAGGGAGGCAGTCATCAAAAGGGATTATAGGGAACTGGGTAGGAAGCTGAGGAAGAGAAAAGTGAAGGCAGTAATTTCAGGATTGCTGCCTGTGCCTCGGGAGAATGAGAGCAGGAATCAAATGAGGTGGAGGATGAATGCATGGCTGAGGGACTGGGGCAGGGGGCAGGGATTCAGGTTCATGGATCATTGGGACCTCTTTAGGGGCAGGTGTGACCTGTACAGTAAGGACGGGTGGCACTTGAACCCTAGGGGGACTAATATCTTGGCAGGTAGGCTAGCTAGGGCTCCTGGGGAGTCTTTAAACTAGAAAAGCTGGGGGGTGGGAATACCGATGGGATGGTGAATAAGAGGGTTAGTTCCCAGGTCGGGAAGGACTATAGGCACCCTGAGAGGGGGGTTAGGCAGGTGGTGGAAAAGGGAAATATCCTGACTGAGGGGCTGCGATGTGTCTATTTTAATGCCAGGAGTGTAGTAAATAAGGTAGATGAGCTTAGGGCATGGATTGCTGCTTCGGAGTGTGATGTGGTGAGTGTGAACAGAGACTTGGTTGTCTCAGGGACAGGACTGGGTACTTCAGGTGCCGGGATTCAGGTGCTTCAGGAGGGACAGGGTTGGGGGCAAAAGAGGAGGTGGTGTGGCACTGTTGATCAGGGACAGTGTCATGGCTGTAGAGAAGGTGGACAGTGATAGCCTTTTCCTAGGATGGAAAAAGCTAGCACGAGGGGACACACTTTAAATTAAGGGGTATGAGTTATAGACGGATATCAGAGGTAGGTTCTTTACTCAAAGAGTGATTAGGGAGTGGAATGCCCTGCCTGCAGCTGTTGTAGATGCGCCAGTTTGGTGGCGTTTAAGAGGTAGTTGATAAGTATATGGATGAGAAGGGAATGGTTTAGTTAGGAGGGGCATTGCTTTTTTTTTGGTCGGCACAACATCGAAGGCCGAAGGGCCTGTTCTGTGCTGTATTGTTCTATGTTCTATGTTCTAAGGTGAAGACGGGGAGGGATTGTCTATGGAGTCTCTGTGGGTGGAAGTTAGGAACAGCAAAGGCTCGATAACTTTGCTGGGTGTATTCTATAGGCCGCCCAATAGTGACAGGGAACTTGAGGTGCAGATAGGGAAACAGATCCTAGACAGATGTAGAAATAACAGGGTTGTCGTGATGGGAGATTTCAATTTCCCAAACATAGACTGAAATGTCCCAAGGGTAAGGGGTTTGGATGGTGTGGAGTTTGTTTGGTGTGTTCAGGAAGGTTCTTGACACAGTATGTGGAAAAGCCTACGAGAGGAGAGGCTGTACTTGACCTGGTGCTTGCTAATGAGCCAGGGCAGGTGTCGGATCTCACGGTCAGTGAGCATCTTGGGAATGGAGATCATAATTCTGTCTCTTTCACGATAGCGATGGAAAGAGATAGGATCAGGCAGGCTAGGAAGTGTATGTCTGGAGTAAGGGGAAATATGAAAACATTAGGCAGGTAATTGGACGCATAAACTGGAAGGAGGTGTTCTTGGGGAAGAGTACAGAAGGAAAGTGGCGGTTTTTCAAGGAATGTTTGTCTGGGCACTGCAAGACAACGTTCCGAGGAGTCAAGGAGGTTCTGGTAGGACGCGGGAACCGTGGTGCACGAAGGTAGTGGTGAACCTAGTTAGGAAGAAAAAAAAGGTATATAAAAGGTTCAGAGAGCTAGGGGATGTTAGGGATCTAGAGGAGTATAAGAAGAAGGGAACTTAAAAAGGAAATTAGGAGAGCCAGAAGGGGTCATGAGAAGGCCTTGGCAGGTAAGATTAAGGAGAATCCCAAGGCCTTCTACAAATATGTGAAAAGTAAAAGGATGAGAAGAGAAGGGATAGGGCCTATAAAAGGTGAAGGGGGAAAAGTCTGTGTGAATCCGGAAGAAATGGCAGAGGTGCTTAACGAGTACTTTGCCTCGGTATTCACGGTGGAAAGTGAACTGGGAGATTGCACTGCAGGTTTGAGGCATACGGAAAAGATTGAATATGTGGATGTTAGGAAAGAGGATGTGTTAGACCTGTTAAATTCTATCAAGATAGACAAGTCGCCAGGACCGGATGGGATGTACCCCAGGTTATTGTCAGAGGTGAGGGAAGTGGTTGCAGAGCCCCTGGCGATGATCTTTGCGTCGTCCATGGAAACGGGAGAGGTTCCAGAGGATTGCGGATGTGGTTCTTATCTTTAAGAAAGGGAACAGGGATAGTCCAGGAAATTACCGACCGGTCAGTTTGACTTCAGTGTTTGGTAAGCTGATGGAGAGGCTTCTGAGGGATAAGATATATGAACATTTGGAGAAGTTTGGACTGATTAGAAATAGTCAGCATGGTTTTGTCAAGGGGAGGTCATGCCTTACGAACCTAGTTGAGTTCTTCGAAAATGTGACTGAACACATTGATGAAGGAAGGGCAGTGGACGTAGTGTACATGGACTTTAGTAAGGCGTTTGATAAGGTCCCACATGCAAGGCTTCTGGAGAAGGTGAGAGGGCATGGGATCCAAGGGGCTTTGGCCTCGTGGATCCAGAACTGGCTTGCCGGCAGAAGGCAGAGAGTGGTTGTGGATGGGTCTTGTTCTGCATGGAGGTTGGTAACCAGTGGAGTGCCCCAGGGATCTGTTCTGGGACCCCTGCTGTTTGTCATTTTCATAAATGACCTGGATGAGGAAGTGGAGGGATGGGTTAGCAAGTTCGCTGACGATACAAAGATCGGTGGTGTTGTGGATGGTCTGGAGGGATGCCAAAAGTTGCAGCGGGACATAGACAGGATGCAAGACTGGGCGGAGAAGTGGCAGATGGACTTCAACGCAGATAAATGTGTAGTGGTCCATTTTGGCAGGAATAATGGGATGAAGGAGTACAATATAAGGGTAGGAGTCTTAGCTGTGTTGTAGAGCAGAAGGATCTCGGGGTCCGGGTCCATAGGACTCTTAAATTGGCCTCGCAGGTGGAGGAAGTGGTCAAGAAGGCGTACGGTGTACTGGCCTTCATTAGTCGAGGAATAGAGTTTAGGAGTCAGGAGGTAATGATGCAGCTCTATAAGACTCTTGTCAGACCCCAGTTGGAGTATTGTGCGCAGTTCTGGTCGCCTCATTATAGGAAGGATGTAGAGGCTATTGAGAGAGTTCAGAGGAGATTTACAAGGATGCTGCCTGGATTGGGAGGCAGGCCTTATGAAGATAGGTTGAGGGAGCTGGGACTCTTCTCACTGGAGAGACGTAGGTTGAGAGGCGACCTGATAGAGGTTTATAAAATGTTGAGAGGAATAGATAGGGTGGACTCTCAGAGACTATTTCCCCGAGCTGAAATGGTCACTACGAGAGGACACAGATTTAAGGTGCAGGGAAGCAAATACAAAGGAGATGTCAGGGGTAGGTTTTTCACTCAAAGGGTGGTGAGTGAATGGAACCGACTGCCGTCGGAGGTTGTTGAGGCAAACTCACTGGGGTCTTTTAAGAGACTTCTGGATGAGTATATGGAAAAGAATAGGATAGGGGGTTATAGATAGGTCTGTGGATTGGTAGATGTGATCGGCGCAACTCGTGGGCCGAAGGGCCTGTTTGTGCTGTATTGTTCTATGTTCTATGGCGTGAAAATCTAACCAAATAAAGGGGTATTTGTGGTTACCAACCCTCCCGGAGTGAAGATTAATTCCAATACAGAGAATCCATGGTTACCAACCCTTCAAAATATCCACAAGACTCTCAGTATCAAAAACTCTTCAGAGATTTTAGTTATAATCTTATCGCTGTACAAGATAAAGAAGTGGGAAATGACCACTTGGCCCATCCAGAACTTTGTAGCATACTATAATTTATTTCATATTTTAAACTGGCGTTGTGAGACTTCTTACTGTTTCCTCAGTCCAATGCTGGCATCTCCACATCATGGCATTCTATAAAGTCAGAGTTCATCCACCTCATCTTCATTTCCCTCAGGATCCAAAACACAAATCTTCCTGTCTTGAGATTGATTTAAAAAAAATCCCTGTTTCTGATGAGAGTAAGGGGGTTATAGAGGAGAGTTGTAAAACACAGCGGCGTACGGGTGGGGTGGGGCATGGTTTGAGATGCGTATACTTTAATGCAAGGAGTATTTGCAATAAGGGGGAGGAACTAAAGAAGATAGGCTTTGCCCTGTTTTGTTCTGCTGGTTCTCGTGTGCTGTTATTGTTCGCATGGTTCGTATGTTCTAAAACCTTAATGTCTTCTGATATAGATCCAAAAATCTTCCATGTCTCAGTTTGATCCTTAAAATTCCTTGTCTACTGAGATTGATCCAAAAATCTTCTTGTCCAGCGGGATTTAAAAACAAAAATCTTCTTGTTTCGACATTGTAGCCAAAATCTTCCTGTCTCTGATGTTTTGTGTGAATGAAACAAAATCTTCCGTCTTTGAAAATTTGATCCAAAAAAGCTTTTTCCTTTCCCTCAGATTTTGAACCAAAAAAAAAAAAACCTTCCTGTGTCTCAGATTGATCCAAAATCTTCCTGTCTCTGAGATTGATCCAAAATCTCCCTGTCTCTGAGATTGATCCAAAATCTCCCTGTCTCTGAGATTGGCCCAAAGTCTTCCCATCTCTGAGATTCACCCAGAATCTTCCTGTCTCTGAGATTGATCCAAAATCTTCCTGTCCCACAGATTGAAAGAAAATCTTCCTGTCTCTGAGATGGGTCCAAAATCTTCCTGTATCTGAAATTGATCCTCAATCTTCTTGTCCCAGAGATTGAAACAAAATCTTCCTGTTTATGAGATTGATCCAAAATCTTCCTATCTCTGAGATTGATCCAAAATCTTCCAGTCTCTGAGATTGATCCAAAATCTTCCTGTTTCTGAGATTGAACCAAAATCTTCCAGTCTCTGAGATTGATCCAAAATCTTCCTGTTTCTGAGATTGAACCAAAATCTTCCAGTCTCTGAGATTGATCCAAAATCTTCCTGTCCCAAGATTCGAACAAAATCTTCCTGTTTCTGAGATTGAACCAAAATCTTCCAGTCTCTGAGATTGATCCAAAATCTCCCTGTCTCTGAGATTGGCCCAAAGTCTTCCCATCTCTGAGATTCACCCAGAATCTTCCTGTCTCTGAGATTGATCCAAAATCTTCCTGTCCCACAGATTGAAAGAAAATCTTCCTGTCTCTGAGATGGGTCCAAAATCTTCCTGTATCTGAAATTGATCCTCAATCTTCTTGTCCCAGAGATTGAAACAAAATCTTCCTGTTTATGAGATTGATCCAAAATCTTCCTATCTCTGAGATTGATCCAAAATCTTCCAGTCTCTGAGATTGATCCAAAATCTTCCTGTTTCTGAGATTGAACCAAAATCTTCCAGTCTCTGAGATTGATCCAAAATCTTCCTGTCCCAAGATTCGAACAAAATCTTCCTGTTTCTGAGATTGAACCAAAATCTTCCAGTCTCTGAGATTGATCCAAAATCTTCCTGTTTCTGAGATTGATCCAAAATCTTCCTGTCCCAAGATTCGAACAAAATCTTCCTGTCTCTGAGATTGAAACAAAATCATTGTGTCTCTGAGATTGATCCAGAATCTTTCTGTTTCTGAGATTGATCCAAAATTTTCTTGTCCCAAAGATTAAAACAAAATCTTCGTCTTTCTGACATTGAACCAAAATCTTCCTGTCTCTGAGATTGAAACAAAATCTTCCTATCTTTAAATTGATCCAAAAGCTTCCTTTCCCTCAGATTGAACCAAAACCTTCCTGTGTCTCAGATTGAAACAAAAGCTTCCTGTGTCTCAGATTGAAACAAAATCTTCCTGTCTCTGAGATTGAACCAAAGTCTTCCTGTATCTGAGATTGATCCAAAACAATCTCTGAGATTGATCCAAAATCTTCCAGTCTCTGAGATTGATCCAAAATCTTCCTGTTTCTGTTATTGAACCAAAATCTTCCAGTCTCTGAGATTGATCCAAAATCTTCCTGTTTCTGAGATTGAACCAAAATCTTCCAGTCTCTGAGATTGATCCAAAATCTTCCTGTCCCAAGATTCGAACAAAATCTCCCTGTCTCTGAGATTGGCCCAAAGTCTTCCCATCTCTGAGATTCACCCAGAATCTTCCTGTCTCTGAGATTGATCCAAAATCTTCCTGTCCCACAGATTGAAAGAAAATCTTCCTGTCTCTGAGATGGGTCCAAAATCTTCCTGTATCTGAAATTGATCCTCAATCTTCTTGTCCCAGAGATTGAAACAAAATCTTCCTGTTTATGAGATTGATCCAAAATCTTCCAGTCTCTGAGATTGATCCAAAATCTTCCTGTCCCTGAGATTAATCCAAAATCTTCCTGGCTCTGTGATTGACCCAAAGTCTTCCCGTCTCTGAGATTCACCCAAAATCTTATTCTCTCTGAGATTGATCCAAAATTTTCCTGTCGCTGAGATTGATCCAAAGTCTTCCTGTCTCTGAGATTCACCCAAAATCTTCCCATCTCTGAGATTGAAACAAAATCTTCCTGTCTCTGAGATTGATCCAAAATCTTCCTGTCTTTGAGACTGATCCAAAATTTTCTTGTTCCTGATGCAAAATCTTCCCCTCTCTGAGATTGAAACAAAATCTCCCTATGCCTGAGATTGAAACAAAATCATCCTGTCTCTGAGATTGATCCAAAATCTTCCTGTTTCTGAGATTGATCCAAAATCATCCTGTCTCTGAGATTGATCCAAAATCTTCTTGTCCCAGAGATTAAAACAAAATCTTCCTGTTTCTGACATAGATCCAAAATCATCCTGTCTCTGAGATTGATCCAAAAATCTTCCTGTTTCTGAGATTGAAACAAAATCTTCCTGTCTCTGTGATTGATCCAAAATCTTCCTGTCTCTGAAATTGATGCAAAATCTTCCCGTCTCTGAGATTGAAACAAAATCTTCCTATCTCTGAGATTGATCCAAAATGCTCTTGTCCCAGAGATTGGAACAAACTTTTCCTGTCTCTGAGATTGATTCAAAATCTTCCCTTCTCTGTGATTGATCCAAAATCTTCCTGTCTCTGAGATTAATGCAAAGTCTTCTCGTCTCTGAGATTCACCCGAGATCTTCCTGTCTCTGAGATTGATCCAAAGTCTTCTGTCTCTGGGATTCACCCAAAATTTTCCTGTCTCTGAGATTGATCCAAAATTTTCCTGTCTCTGAGATTGATCCAAAATCTTTCCCTGTCTGAGATTGAAACAAAATCCCCCTGTTCCTGAGGTTGAACCAAAATCTTCCTGTCTCTGAGATTGATCGAAAATCTTCCTGCCTTTGAGATTAAATCAGTTATGTATGTTGGGATACAGCTCCTGGAGTGTGGGGTCAGCTAGTTGGGAACTCGCTGAGTCAGTCAAGCGAGTAGACTGAATAAAGATTGATGTTCGTTGATGTCTGGCTGTGGAGTAGTACTTGAGGGGACACCTTAGAGAGATTTAATATTGATGATGAAGTTTGGAGTGTTTGCCAGCTTGGAAAGTGAGGAGAAGGAGCCTTCAGCATGGACTGCCTGGAGAGTCAAAGTGCAGAGTCACTCGGAGGATGGGTAGGACCATGGGGCAGAGATTGCAAGTCTGTCTCCACAACCATTGCTGGCATCGGTTTCTGCGCGAGCAGTTGAAGTCTCATTGAGTGATTGCAATACCAACACTTGGGGAGAATCGAGCGCATGGGAGAACCAGGCTTCAGGTCTAGTTAGAGGCAGGAAAGCCCCTGCTGCTGGCAAAGAGAAATAGCGGGAGAATCGGGGACGATAGAAATGTTCTATGAAGAAGCTAAGTTGTGGGTGGCTTACACTGAACGGTTCAGTATTTTTGTTCCCGTGAATATGGGTGCGGACAACCTCATTGTACTGGTCTTTTTGAGGAATGAAAGTAGAGGTTTTGATGTCTTGAGATACCTTCTGTAGCCAGAGAAACCAATGGAGAAATATTTCAAGAATTGTGTGCAGTATTGGAAGTGAACTTATGCCAAAACCATTGCTGATTGTGGAACATCAAGTGGGACTGGATGGAGGGCGAGATCATTCTTAAATTGAAGATCCTTGTGGAGCTCTGTGACTATAGGTTTTCTTACAGGATGAGTTACGGTACTGGCTTGAATGTGGCCTCCAGCAGGGAGCAATTCAACAGAGAGATTGGCAGAACTGCAGCTGGTGTTTAAGAAGGTGTTGGAGATTGGGGTCTCCATGGAATGGGCTGACAGGGAGGCAGTGCATCTAGGTGTTAGTGCCAGAGTGCTGAAGGGATGCCGAAGAGCCAATCATGGACAAAGGAATGGTGCTTTGTGGCCAAGAGGGTCACGCAGAGTCCAGTTGTTAGACAAAGGGAGCTCAGTACTGGGACTAAGAACAAAGAACAAAGAACAAAACAGCACGGGAAACAGACCCTTCGGCCCAACGAGCCCGTGCCGCAACCCTGATGTTCCCACCTCTACCTGTGATCCCTGTCAATGTTAAAGATCAATGGATTAAAAATCAAATTTGAGACAATTTAGGGAGAATTTGTTTTGCCAATTAGCATAAGAGCACATCTTTGGGATGTGGGAGGAAACCGGAGCTCCTGGAGAAAACCCATGCAAGCACGGGGAGAATGCGCAAACTCCCACAGACACAGGTCCAAATCCATGTATCTGCACAGCGCAGCGATAGTCACTGAGCTGTCGTGTTGGCCATCAAATGGTCCAGGTCAAGCGTACACTAACGACGTGGAGCACTAGGATACTCTCGAAAAAAATCCAAGAGCAGCCCTCTCACAACCCATCGCGTGTATACATACCCCTTGTTAGATAACAAAGTGGATCAAAGCACCTGTAGGATAAAAACAAGTACATCAATATAATCATCTATTTACACACTTCCCAGGTACTCCCAAAGCTCATGATCCCTATTTTAAATCAGTTTTCTATACCCCTCCATTCCCATTCTGTTCATGTGCCCATCTAAGTATTTCGTAAATATCTCCAGAGTACCTGCTTCCACCACTTTACTTGGCAGTGCATTCCATACCCCCACCACCCTCTGTGTGAAAAAACTCCCTCTAGCATCCAAATTATATCTTATCCCCCTCACCCTAAGCCTGTGACCCCTCGTGCTATTCGAGTCCATCCTAGAAAAAAGCTTAACCCTGTTTACTCTATCGATACCCCTCATAATCTTGTACACCTCTATTAGATCTCCTCTAAATCTACGTCTTTCTAAGGAAAACAGTCCCAATTTTCCTAACGTCTCCTCGTAACTCAGACCTTCCATTCATGGCAGCATCCTGGTAAACCTCCTCTGCACTCTCCCCAGAGTCTTCATGTCCTTCCGGTAGTAAGGCGACCAGAACTGGACGCAGTATTCCAAATGAGGCCTAACCAACGTTTTATACAACTGCAACATTAAAGGCCAGCTCTTGTGCTCTATACCCCTTCCTATAAAGGGTAGCATACCATATGCTTTCTTCACAACCTTCTCCACCTGCTCTGCCACCTTCAGAGACTTGTTCACCTGCACCTCCAGGTCCCTCTGCATTTCTATACTCTTAATAGGTCTACCCTTTATCATATACCTCCCCCCTACATTCTGTCCTATCTTCCTGTCTCTGAGATTGATCCAAAAACCTATTTTCTTGTTTCTGAAATTTTTTGATTTGATTTGATTTATGATTGTCACGTGTTGGAATACAGTGAAAAGTATTGTTTCTGTGAGCTATACAGACAAAGCATACTGTTCATAGAGTATAGAAGGAAGGGAGAGGGTGCAGAATATAATGTTACAGTCATAGCTATGGGGATCAAAATCTTATCTTCCTGTTTCTGTGATTCATCCATAAACTTAAATCTTTGTTTCTGTGACTGAATACACCTACAACTGAATAACCTGTTAGGCATTGAAGAAATTGGTTAAGAGTCAGCTACAATGGCATTAAAATTTATTTATTAGTCACAAGTAGGTTCACATTGACGTGAAAGTACTGTGAAAATCCCCTATTCACCACACTCCAGTGCCTATTCAGGTAGACTGAAGGAGAATTTTGAGAATGTGTTTATGGAGTCACAAACAGGTCAGACCAAGTAATGAAGGCACCTTTCTGTTCCTAAAGAGACATCAGTAAACGAGGAGGGCTTATTTTTAATGACAATCCAAATCATGCTGAAGCGTCTCTGCATCCTACGAGAGGACACATGTTTAAGGTGCTGGGGAGTGGGTACAGAGGAAATGTCAGGAGTAAGTTTTTCATTCAGAGGGTGGTGAATGAGTGGAAAGGGCTGCCGTCGGTGGTGGTAGAGGTGAACTCGTTGGAGTCTTTTAAGAGACTTCTGAGTGTGTGGGATTTAATGGGATTGACGGTTATAGATAGGCCTGGTAGGTAGGTATATGATCAGTGCAACTTGTGGGCCGAAGGGCCTGTTTGTGTTGTAGTGTTCTATGTATGTTCTCTATAACATCGTGTGTACTTCTGCTGAGTGAATACAGATTTTAAAACTGAAATCCAAATTCTCAGAGTCCATTTTGCAGATGATACAAAGTTGAGTGGGGGGTGAGCTGTGAGGAGAATGCAGAGATGCTTCAGCATGATTTGGACAGGCTGTGTGTATGGAAAAATGCATAACAGATGCACTGTAATAGGGATAAATGAGAGATTCAGAAGAGTGAGAGGGGATCTCATATAACCTTCTAACTAAGTTAAACAGGGTAGATACAGAAAAAAATGTTCCCAATGTGGGGGAGTCCAGAAGTGGGGGTCATAGTTTGAAGATTATGGGTAATCTTTTAGAACCCAGGTGAGGAGAAATTCCTTCACCCAGAGAATGGTGAATGTGTAGAATTCATCACCGCAGAATGTACAAAGAACAAAGAACAAAACAGCATGGGAAACAGGCCCTTTGGCCCAACGAGCCTGCGCTGCCACTCCGATGTTCCCATCTTGACCTGTGATCCCTGTCAATGTTTATAGATCTATGGATTAAAACCCAAATTTGAGACAAATTAGAGAGAATTTGTTTTGCCAATTAGCCTAAAAGCACATCTTTGGGATGTGGGAGGAAACCGGAGCACCCAGAGAAAACCCACGCAAGCATGGGGAGAATGCGCAAACTCCCACAGACACAGCCCAAATCCATGTATCTGCACAGCACAGCGATAGTCACTGAACTGTCGTGTTGGCCATCAAATGGTCCAGGTCAAGCGTATGCTAACGACGTGGAGCACTAGGATACTTTCGAAAAAAATCCAAGAGCAGCTCTCTCATGACCCATCGTGTGTATGCCCCTTGTTAGACAACAAGGCGGACCAAAGCACCTGTAGGATAAAAACAAGTACATCAATATCATCATCTATTTACACACTTTCCAGAGACTCCCAAGGCTCATGATCCCTATTTTAAATCAGTTTTCTACACCCCTCCATTCCCATTCTGTTCATGTGCCCATCTAAGTATTTCTTAAATAACTCCAGAGTGCATGCCTCCACCACTTTACTTGGCAGCGCATTCCATACCCCCACCACCCTCTGTGTGAAAAAACTCCCACTAGCATCCAAGTTATACCTTATCCCCCTCACCCTAAGCCTGTGACCCCTCGTGCTATTTGAGTCCATCCTAGGAGAACGCTTAACCCTGTTTACTCTATTTATATCCCTCATAATCTTGTACACCTCTATTAGATCTCCTCTAAGTCTACGTCTTTCTAAGAAAACAGTCCCAACTTGCCTAACCTCTCCTCGTAACTCAGACCTTCTATACCAGGCCGCATCCTGATAAACCTCCTCTGCACTCTCTCCAGAGTTTCCACGTCCTTCTGGTAGTAAGATGACTAGAATTGGATGCAGTATTCCAAATGAGGTCTAACCAACATTTTATACAACTGCAACATTAAAGGCCAGCTCTTGTGCTCTATACCCCTTCCTATAAAGGCTAGTATACCAAATGCTTTCTTCACAACCTTCTCCACTTGCTCTGCCACCTTCAGAGACTTGTGCACCTGCACTCCCAGGTCCCTCTGCGTTTCTACACTCTTAATAGGTCTACCCTTTATCATAGACTGCCCCCCTACATTCTTTCTCCTGAAATGCATCACCTCACATTTATCAGGATTGAATTCCATCTGCCACCTATCTGCCCAAGCTACCAGCCTATCTGTGTCCTGCTGCATCGCCTGACAATGCTCCTCAGTATCCGTAAGTCCAGCCGTCTTTGTGTCGTCTGCAAACTTGTTGATCACTCCATTTACTCTTCCAAGTAATTTATATATATTACAAATAGAAGAGGTCCCAGTACTGAGTCCTGCGGCACACCACTAGTGACCAACCTCCAGCTAGAAAAACAGCCTTCCACTATTACTTTCTGTCTCCTATTATTAAGCCAGTTACTTATCCATCTAGCTACCTGTCCTTGTATCCCATGAGCCATGACCTTCTCAACTAATCTCCCATGAGGGACTTTGTCAAACGCCTTATTGAAATCCATATAGACGACATCAACGGCTCGGCCTTCATCAACCGTTTTCGTCACCTCCTCAAAAAATTCTACCAGATTTGTAAGGTACGACCTCCCCTTAACAAAGCCATGCTGAGTATCCCTAATCAGATCGCAACGCTGTAAGTGCCTATACATCCTATCTCTAAGAATCCCCTCCAACAGCTTTCCTACCACTGACGTCAAACTGACTGGCCTATAATTTCCAGGGTTATTCCTACTACCCTTTTTAAACAACGGTACAACATTAACTATTCTCCAGTCCTCTGGGACCTCACCTGTGTCCAAAGAAGAGACAAAGATTTATGTCAGAGGCCCAGCAATTTCACCTCGTACCTCCCTAAGCAGCCTGGGATAAATGCCATCAGGCCCTGGAGATTTATCAGTTTTAATGCTACCTAGAAGCTTTAACGTTTCCTCCCTCAGGAAATATATGGATATTTCCCTCAGAGACAGGAGCTGTCAACAAGCCCCTCTCCTTCGTGAACACTGATGCGAAGTATTCATTCAGGATCTCCGCCACTCTCTCGGGCTCTAAACACAGTTCCCCTCCTCTGTCCCTAAGAGGTCCGATTTTTCTTTTAACCACCCTTTTATTCCTAACGTAGGAGTAAAAAGCCTTTGGATTTTCCTTAATCCTATCCGCCAAAATCATTTCATGTCCCCTTTTTGCCCTTCTAACTCCCCGTTTGAGCTCCTTCCTACTCTCTCTATATTCCTCCAACGCTGTCTCGGTCCCCAGCTGCTTTGACCTGTCATATGCCTCTCTTTTCTTCCTAACCAAGTCCTCGATATCCCTAGTAATCCATGGCTCTCTAATCCTATCTTTCCCACCTTTCCTCTTAGCCAACAGTTGAGGCCATGTAGATATACTCCTTGGGGCTAAAGAGATGAAAGGATATGGGAGGAAGGGGGGACCAGGATATTGAATTTCATGATCAACCATGATCAAAATGAATAGCGGAGCAGGCTGGAAGGGCCAAATGGCCTCCTCCTAACTTCTAGTATGTTTCTATGTAACAGGACCATTGCTGGCTATTACATTTTAAAAATGAACTTGTTATAGGTATTGTGGTGACAGTCAGTTTTGATTCTAATTATAGTATTTAGAAATGACAATTCTGTGCCTGTACATTTCGAAATGCAGAATTTCGATGAAAATACGACTGACAGCAACATGAAGGTGATGACCTAAATACATTACATTTTTCACTCCTATTTAATCTACATTGTTTCTTCCAACTGATTTGATGTACTGACTGTTGTGCCTCAGGTGCATCAGATTGTACAATAATATTATTTTTTTGCTCCATGGCAATCTGTCGTTCAAATATTTTGTAAGATGTGAAAGGTTGGTTCTTTGAAGGAGGATTCTTCTTAACAAGATACTGCATCTTTGCTACTGTTCTCACAGAGACTAGCCTAAATAATAAGATCATGACTAATCTTCACCTCAACTCCATTTGTCTATCTTTGCTCCATATCCCTTTATACTTTGAGTGAACAAAGATCTGTCTAGCCCAGTCTTGAAAGCTCCAATTAACTTCCCAGTACTCGCAGCCTTTTGCGGGAACACACAAGATATAGATAATAACAGGAGTGGACCATATGGAGCCTGCTTCGCCATTCAATGCGACTATTAGCTAATCTGGACTTTTTGTTTCCTCTCTATATGCTTTGATTTCCAGGCTGACGAGAAATCTGTCTATCACAGCCTTTGATATATTAAATGATGGAAAATCCAAATCTTCTGAGAGAGAGAATGTTATAGATTCTTGCCTCTTGAATAAAGAAACGTTTCATTGTCTCAATCCTAAATATTCACCCCCTTATCCTGAGACTGTTCTCCCATGTTCTAGATTCCCAGATAGAAGAAACAATCTCTGAGTCTACCCTGTCAGAATATTATATGTTTCAATTAGATCACACTTCACGTATTTCTGAAACAGATTTCCTCACTCTCTTATTAGTATCCAGGTTAGCTTCTATTTCTTGCACCTCCTTTGAAGCCAGAGATAAAATATTTGTTCAATGTCCCTCTCCTTTTTTAACTGCTCATTTTTTTGCCCAAACTTTCTCCTATCTCTGATTCTAAGGGACTGGTGTTTTAAATATGGCATCGAGGAGCCCGAGTAAAACTGGACTCATTGAGAATTGGTGGAAAG
The DNA here is from genome assembly GCA_024679065.1 of Sphyrna mokarran. Classification (NCBI taxonomy): domain Eukaryota; kingdom Metazoa; phylum Chordata; class Chondrichthyes; order Carcharhiniformes; family Carcharhinidae; genus Sphyrna; species Sphyrna mokarran. Next base: position 5,151,819 of record JAGIQG010000005.1, read on the forward strand.
CTCCATTGGCTGGAATCATTTCTGACACAAAGGAAGTCGGTGAGGTCATTGGAAGGTCATCTCAACTCCAAGGTGTCACAGCAGAAGTTCCTTAGGGTAGTGTCGTAGGCCCAATCAACTTCAGCAGCTCCAATAATATTGCTCCATTACAAGGTCAGAAATGGAGATGTTCACTGCTGATTGTACAATGACGTGGAGATGCCAGCATTGGACTGGGGTGATCACAGTAAGAAGCCTCATAACACCAGGTTAAAGTCCAACAGGTTTACTCGGAATCACAAGCTCCTTCATTCGATTGTACAATGTTCAGCAATATTTGCACTGCTCAGATGCTGAAGCAGTTCATTCTATGTACATAACATTTAGATGTGGGTTGATAAGTGGCAAGTACCATTCAAGTGCCAGGCAATGACCATCTCCAATAAGAGAGAATCCAGCTATCGTCCTTGACAGTAGCATTACCAATGCTGAATTCCCCACTATCAACATCTTGGGGCTTATTATTGATCAGAACCTGAATTGGACTACCCATATAACTATCCTGGCTCCAAAAGCAGACCAGATGCTCGGAATGCTGTGGAAAGTAATTGACCTCTTTACTCCCTAAAACCTGTCCACCAAGGCACAAGTTAGAGGCATGATGGAAATAGTTACCTGAATGACTGCAGCTGCAACAGTACTCAAAAAAGCTCAATGCCATCCAGGTTGATTGCAACCCCTCCCACCACCTTAAACATTCACTCCCACCACTACCAGCACGTAGTACAGTCTTGTGTACCATCTACAAACTGCACCAGAGAAACTCACCAAAACTTGTTAGACAGCACCTTCCAGTCCCATGACCTCTATTATTTAGAAGAAGAGCAGCGGACACATGAAAGCAACATCACTTACAAGTTTCCCTTAAGCCACTCACCATGCTGACTTGGAAATATATCAGCGCTCTTTCACTGTTTCTTAGTCAATATTCTGGAATTCCCTGTCTAACAGGAGTATGTGTTCACCTACACCACATAGCTTGTGGCTTACTGTTATCTTCTGAACATAGAACATAGAACATTACAGCACAGAACAGGCCCTTCGGCCTTCGATGTTGCGCCGACCAATATAAAAAGCAATGCCCCTCCAAACTAAACCATTCCCTTCTCTTCCATATACTTATCAACTAACCTCTTAAACGCCACCAAACTTGGCGCATCTACAACTGCTGCAGGCAGGGCATTCCACTCCCGAACCACCCTTTGGGTAAAGAACCTACCTCTGATATCCGTCCTATAACTATCACCCCTTAATTTAAAGCTGTGTCCCCTCGTGCTAGCTTTCTCCATCCTAGGAAAAAGGCTATCACTGTCCACCCTATCTAAACCTCTAATCATCTTATATGCTTCAATAAGATCCCCTCTTAGCCGCCTCCTTTCTAACGAAAACAACCTCAAATCCTTCAACCTCTCTTCATAGGACCTGCCCTCCATACCAGGCAACATCCTGGTAAACCTCCTCTGTACCCTCTCCAATGCCTCCACATCTTTCTTATAATGTGGGGACCAGAACTGCACACAATACTCCAAGTGCGGCCGCACTAGAGTTTTGTACAGTTGCAACATGACGTTGCGGCTCCAAAATTCAATCCCCCTACCAATAAAAGCTAAGACTCCATATGCCTTCTTAACAACCTTATCGACTTGACTGCCTACTTTCAGGGATCTATGCACATATACACCAAGATCCCTCTGTTCATCAACACTACTAAGAATCCTACCATTAGCCCTATACTCTACACATTTATTATTTCTGCCATAGTGCATTACCTCACACTTTTCCACATTAAACTCCATTTGCCACCTGTCGGCCCAGCTCTGCAACTTGTCCAAGTCCCTCTGCAAACTATATCACCCCTCTTCACTATCAACCACTCCACCGACTTTAGTGTCATCTGCAAATTTACTAATCCATCCTTCAATACCTCATCCAGATCATTTATAAAAATTACAAACAGCAGGGGCCTCAAAACAGACCCCTGAGGTACACCACTTGTCACCGAACTCCACGATGAATGTCTCCCATCAACCACCACCCTCTGTCTTCTGAAGGGCAATTAGAAATGGGCAACAATTTCTGGTCTAGCCAGCGATGCCCATAATCTGTGCAAAAATAAAAATAAGCTACTCTCTTTCTGTTTGTGTACTTGCAGAAACATTTATAACCTATTTTACATTCCTGATTAGTTTTCTCTTACTTTCTGTTTCTACCTCTTTTTATCAACTTTTTGGTGTTTTTTTTTTGCTGGTTTTAAAAATATCACCAATTCTCAGACTTGCTACTATTCTTTGCAATGTTATATATGTCTCTTTTTAATCTATGTAATTGATTTTGAGGAAGGCAACTTTATAGCTACTTGTAAAATGTGTAAGTTTGATTTGAAAACAGCAGTTGTTATTTTAAGAGAATTCATTGGAAGAACTGAGAAGCCTGAACATTTTAAGGAACATATTTCACCCATCATCTGGAGGCCTGACTGAACAGAAACAATTAAATACAGTGGAAGAATTGGGAACATTGTATTTGGAACAGGGTCAATTCATGTTGATATTCTTGCTGCTAATTGGTTGACTGTATAGAAGGCTGCCTGTGTATTTCTCAAGTGAGGATAGCTAGATGTCTGCAGCGATGGAGGCTGTTTTGGGGGTTGATGTGTTGCTGGTGGATGGCGGAGGCTGTTTTGCGGCTTGATGTGTTGCTGGTGGGTGAGGGAGACTGTTTTGGGAGTTGGTGTGTTGCTGGTGTATGGTGGAGACTGTTTTGGGAGTTGGTGTGTTGCTGGTGGGCGAAGGAGGCTGTTTTGGGGGTTGGTGTGTTGCTGGTGTATGGCGGAGACTGTTTTGGGAGTTGGTGTGTTGCTGGTGGGCGAAGGTGGCTGTTTTGGGGGTTGGTGTGTTGCTGGTGGATGAAGGAGGATGTTTGGGGTGTTGGTGTGTTGCTAGTGGATGAAGGAGGATGTTTGGGGTGTTGGTGTGTTGCTATGAATGAAGGAGGCTGTTTTGGGGGTTGGTGTGTTGCTGGTGGGTGAAGGAAGATGTTTTGGGGGTTGGTATGTTGCTGGTGGGTGAAGGAGGCTGTTTTGGGGGTTGGTGTTTTGCTGGTGGGTGAATATTAATAGAACATAACAGTGCAGTACAGGCCCTTTGGCCCTCGATGTTGCGCCGATGAATGGAACCAATCTAATGACCCTCCAACCTAAACTATTCCAATGTTATCCAAATACCTATCCAATGCCATTTGAATGCCCTTAAACTTGGCGAGTCCACAACTGCTGCAGGCAGGGCATTCCACGCTCTTGCTACCCTCTGAGTAAAGAACCTATCTTTGACATCCGTCTTATATTTATCAATTTAAAGCTGTCATTGGAGTATTGCATACAGTTTTGGTCATCACATTAGAAGAAAGATGTGGAAGCATTGGAAGGGGTGCAGAAGAGGTTTACCAGGATGGTGCCTGGTATGGTGGGAAGGTCTTATGAGAAAAGGCTGAGGGACTTGAGGTTGTTTTCTTTAGAAAGAAGTGGTTAAGAGGTGACCTAATTGAGACATACAAGATGATCAGAGGATTAGATAGGATGGACAGTGAGAGCCTTTTTCCTTGGAGGGAGGTTGTTTTGGGGGTTGGTCATCATCACATCCCAACTCCCAGTGAGTGACTGCTCTGCCCACATGGCGACAATTCCTTCATAGCCTGGCAAAGGTGGTTAACTATCCCTCGGGTTATTCACATTCTCTGGCTACAGTGATTCTCATGCATCTGTAGGTAACTCATTCACCGTTGGTGAAGCCATGCTTGCTACTGCCACCTTCAAGAGAGCTGTGTGTGTGGTGTAACATCCAACAGCTAAGTAGGCCCTGCTATCACTTCCTCCATAGGGTGCTGTTACTAGTCTGCTGGCGGAGTAGACCCTAAAGAGTAGTGAGACAAAAGGAGATGTTGAGATTGATACAGAATATAAAGAGAACAAGACTAGGAAGGCAGGGCCCTGGCAAGAAACGTAAATTAAACTGCATTAGTTCAATGCAAGAGGCCTGAGTGGTAAGACAGAGCTCAGGGCATGGGCTGAGTACATGGGATATTGCAGAAACATGGCTGAAGGATGGTCAGGATTGGCAGCTCAACATTCTGGGGTATAGATGCTGTAGGAAGGGTAGAAGAGGAGGCAAGAGAGGAGGAGGGAATTGCATTTTTGATTCGGGAAAGTGTCATGTTATTACTTAGAGAAGATATCGCTGAGGGATCATTCAGTGAGGCTATATGGGTGGAACTGAGAAGGGGATGATCACTTTCATGGGATTGTACTGTAGCCTCTCCCAACCCCACCAATACTCAACAGGAAATTGAAGAGCAAATATGTAGGGAGATTGTAGATAGCCGCAAGAATAATAGGGCTGTAACTGGGGGATTTTAACTTTCCAAATATAGATTGGGACTGCCATAGAGTTAAGGGTTTGAATATGCAGGAATTTATTAAATGTGTTCAGAAATATTTCTCAATTTGTAGCTGGACCTATTAGATCATGAGCAAAACTTGACCTCCCCTTTGAGGAATAAGGCAAAGCAAATGACTGAAGTTTACTGAGAGACCATCTTGGGACCAGTGGTCATAATTTATTAGTTTTGAAATACAGACAAGGATAGGACTGGTCCAAATGTTAAAGTCCTAAATTGTGGCAAGGCCAATTTTAATGGTATTAGATGGAACTTTCAAAAGTTAAGTGGGGGAAGCTGTTTGCAGGTAAAGGAGTATCTTGACAAGTGACAGACTTCCCAAAATGAGATACTGAGAATTCAGGGCCAGCATGTTCCTGATAGTATATTGGCTCTAGTCAATAAAAAGAAGGAAGCATATGTCAGATATATCTTGGGGTTCCTCTCTGGGGTTTTCTTTATCTGGGCAGGTTAGGTGCCGATACAGGTTCTGATTTATTGTATTTAATTCTAGAGAGTTTCCTTATCTTGTAAGGAGGAGAACTTTCCCTGAGTATCCACTGATGGGTGTTTTGATGATTTTTCTTCTTGTCAAAAGGGTTTTTTTGGTGGAAAATGGTTTAATTTTTCCATTGATGGTGGGGTTTGAAAGTGCTTGTGATATGGCTGGAAGTCTGTTGTGTGGTGAGTCTTGGCGTGGTGTAAGAATCCTTGTCTCACTGGCTCTTGTCTTGTCACTTCCTGTACCTGATGTTCTCCTTTTTCTGGAGTATCATTTCATTGATTGGAGGTTTTGGAATGCTGAGTTAGGTTTCGATTGATTGTATTACTCCATGAGGGATCTGTGGGTGGCACAGTGGTTAGCACTGCTGCCTCACAGTGCCACAGACTTAGGTTTGAGTCCCGGCTTGGGTCATTGGCTGTGCAGAGTCTGCACATTCTCCCCCTATCTGTATAGGTTTTCTTTGGGTTTCTCCCACAGTCTGAAAGATGCACTGGTTAGGTGCATTGACCCAAACATGCGGTGGATTGTGGCAACTAGGGGAATTTCACAGTAACTTCATTGCAGTCTAAAACCTTACTTGTGACTAGTAAACAAATCTCAACTTTAACTGTGTTTATATAGTTCTGTCATTGTTATTCTGTTGGGGAGAATGTGTACCATGTAATGTGTACAATAATGTAATCTGAACCATTTACTGGTCTTATCGATGTGTATGTGGAATAATGATCACTCTCTACTGTGCTAGATTTTGTTCTGCTTCTGATGTCTTTTTTGATCCTATAGCCAAGACTTTGTGTATATGTTTATTTGTGTGGGAAGGTGCTATGGGAATTATCCCATACAGAGTCACTGCTGACTTGTGACAAACTGCTGCATTCCATTCATTGTAACAGTGACCACATATAAAGCACCTGGTTGGTTGTAAACTGCTTGAAATATCCTAAGGTTGTGAAGGGTGTTTTATAAACAAACCCAAGTCTTTTTTTCCTTTACGTGTTATTCCTCCTCCTGTGTGGAAATAAACTCTAATTGCATTGTCCACTAATCTGATTCTTTATACTGGCTTGGTAGAATTACCAAGCTTTTCAATCACTACTTCCTGGTTGAAATCTTTTCATCCTTGCTGATCTTCAAGCATGACTGGGCGTTAGCTTAATTCCCCAATTAAAAATAAATGCAAAAAGGCTGAAGTGTGCCTGTAAGATTTGAGCGTGTAATAGATCTACCAAATGATATTCTTTATACTTAAAAACATCTAATGTGCAGCCTATGAACTTGGAGCACGCTTGTGAACCCACACAACTCTGTTGTTGTGAAAGACCTGATTCATAATATTTGGGATTCGATGGTCTTTACCACAGAGGGTAGTAAAGGCATGGAATGCCCTGCCTACAGCAGTTATGGACTTGCCAACTTTAAGGGTGTCCAAATGGGTCAGTGGATAGGCATATGGATAACATTGGAATAGTTTAGGTTAGAAGATCATTAGGTTGGTTCCACTGGTCAGCACAACATCAAGGGCCAAAAGGCCTGTGCAGTGCTGTAATGTTCTATGTTCTACAGCAACTAATTCTAAGAGCATCACACCTTGAGGAGGCTACTCTTCTCGATTTTGCAATTCAACAAGATCACACTTGATCTGCACTTACACTCCATCTACCTTGCTTAGTTCCATAACCCTCCGTACCCTGAAATGAACAAAGATCAGCTTTGAAAACTCCAAAGGCTGCCCAGCATCTACAGTCTTTGGGGAGGAGATAGATTTCCGATCTCCACTGCTATTTGAACTGTGAGCAAAATGGTGACGCAATAGTTAGCATTGCTGCCTCATAGCTCTTGGAACCTGGGGTTTGATTCCTGGCTTGGTCCCTGTGTGAAGTTTGCACATTCTCCCCGTGTCTGTATGGATTTCCTTGGGGTACTCCGGTTTCCTTCCACAGTCCAAAGGTGTGCAGATTAAGTTCATTGGCCATGCTAAATTGCCCCTTAGTATCTAACATAGTGTGTACATTAGAGGGATTAGCAGGACAAATATGGGGGGTTTCAGGAATAGGACATGGATTTTATTTAAATGGTGAAAAATTACAACATACTACTGTACAGAGGGACCGGGGTCCTTGTGCATGAATTGCAGTAACTCCGTTTGCAGGTGCAACAGGTGATCAAGAAGGCAAATGGGAAGTTGGCCTGTATTGCGAGGAAAAAGGAATATAAAAGCAGGGAGGTCTTACTGTAATTGTACAAGGTACTGGTGAGACCGCACCTACAGTACTATGTGCAGTTTTGGTCCCCTTATTTGAGAAAGGATATATTAGCTTTGAAGGGAGTGCAGAGAAGGTTCACCAGTTGATTCCGAAGATGAGGGGGTTAGCTTATGAGGAGAGATTGAGTAGACTGGGTCTGTACTCGTTGGAGTTTAGAAGGCTGAGGGGTAATCTTATAGAGACATATAAGATAATGAAGGGGATCGATAAGGTAGTAGCAGAGAGATTATTTCCACTTATAATGGAAACAAGAACTAGAGGGCACAGCCTCAAAATAAGGAGGAGTCAATTTAGAACAGAGTTGAGGAGGAACTTTTTCTCCCAGAGGATAGTGAATCTTTGGAATTCTCTGCCCGTTGAAGCAGTGGAGGCTACCTCGTTAAATGTGTTTAAGTCACAGATAGATAAATTTTTAACCAATAAGGGAATTAAGAGTTATGGGGAACGGGAGGTTAAGTGGAACTGAACCACTATTAGATCAGCCATGATCTTATTGAATGGTGGGGTAGGCTCGAGGGGCTAGATGGCCTACTCCTGTTCCTATTTCTTATGTTCTTATGGTGGATTGTTGTTAGTGTAGACTCTATGGGCCAAATGGTCTCCTTCTGCACTATGGGATTTCTGTGATTCTATGATGGTGTGGCTACATAAGAAGTCATATGGTGGGAGCATGAGAGTTATGCTCAGGATCTCAGGCAGAGCATCAGTACTATAATGTGGCTGTTGAGCCAAGCATAAACTAACTTTATTGGAAGTTGTTGATGTCAGTGAATTAAGGATTCAATAACATTCTACATGATGTCAGCCAAAAATGCTGAGTGGATGATCTGGCGGTCCCTAGCCTTCAGATGTCAGTCTTCAGTCAATTCGATTCATACCACATGATATCAAGAAACAGCACTGTAAAGACAATGGACCCTGACAATATTCAGCAATAGTATTAAAGAGTTGTTCTCCAGAACTTGCTGTGCCTCTAGCCAAGATGTATCGTACAGCCACAACATTGGCATCTACCCGGCACTGTATAAAGTTGCCCAAATATGTTCTGTACTCAAGAAACATAGAACATAGAACAATACAGCACAGAACAGGCCCTTCGGCCTTCGATGTTGTGCCGACCAAAATAAAAAGCAATGCCCCTCCTAACTAAACCATTCCCTTCTCATCCATATACTTATCAACTAACCTCTTAAACGCCACCAAACTTGGCGCATCTACAACAGCTGCAGGCAGGGCATTCCACTCCCTAATCACTCTTTGAGTAAAGAACCTACCTCTGATATCCGTCCTATAACTCATACCCCTTAATTTAAAGTTGTGTCCCCTCGTGCTAGCTTTCTCCATCCTAGGAAAAAGGCTATCACTGTCCACCCTATCCAAACCTCTAATTATCTTATATGTTTCAATAAGATCCCCCCTTAGCCGCCTCCTTTCTAACGAAAACAACCTCAAATCCTTCAACCTCTCTTCATAGGACCTGCCCTCCATACCAGGCAACATCCTGGTAAACCTCCTCTGTACCCTCTCCAATGCCTCCACATCTTTCTTATAATGTGGGGACCAGAACTGCACACAATACTCCAAGTGCGGCCGCACTAGAGTTTTGTACAGCTGCAACATGATGCTGCGGCTCCTAAATTCAATCCCCCTACCAATAAAAGCTAAGACTCCATAAGCCTTCTTAACAACTTTATCCACTTGACTGCCTACTTTCAGGGATCTATTGACACATACACCAAGATCCTTCTGTTCCTCAACACTATTAAGAGCCCTACCATTAGCCCTATACTCTACACATTTATTGTTCCTGCCAAAGTGCATTACCTCACACTTTTCCACATTAAACTCCATTTGCCACCTCTCGGCCCAGCTCTGCAACTTGTCCAAGTCACTCTGTAAACTAAAACACCCCTCTTCACTATCTACCACACCACCAACTTTAGTATCATCTGCAAATTTACTGATCCATCCTCAATACCCTCATCCAGATCATTTATAAAAATTACAAACAGCAGGGGCCCCAAAACAGACCCCTGAGGCACACCACTCGTCACCGAACTCCACGATGAATATCTCCCATCAACCACCACCCTCTGTCTTCTATCTGCCAGCCAATTTCTAATCCAATTAGCTAAATCACCCTCTATTCCACACATCTGCATTTTCTGTAGAAGTCTTCCATGGGCCACCTTATCAAAAGCCTTACTAAAGTCCATATATACTACATCAACCGCCTTACCCCCATCCACCTCTCTGGTCACCTTCTCAAAAAAACCTGGCCAAATACCATCCCATCAATCTACTCTCGATCATCACTAGTGATGGAAAGAGTCATCAACAATGTTACCAAGTTAACAATGTTATCAATGTTAACAGTGTTATCAATGTTATTCACCAATAAAGTTATCAAAGTCTCAGAGACTCTTTGAGGGAAGATGGTTATTGATTTAACCTGAGGATTGTCACATCTCAGATGAAAGGCAAAGTTGTGACGACAGGATCTTTATGAATAGCCTCAGCATTCAATAACATTACCATCACTGAATCCTCCACTATCAAGGGGAAGGGGTAGGCATTGATGGGAAACTGAACTGTACCAGCTGTATAGACACATAGAACATAGAACATTACAGCGCAGAACAGACCCTTCGGCCTTCAATGTTGCGCCGACCAATTAAGAAAAAGCAATGACCCTCTAACCTAAACCTTTCCCTTTTCGTCCATAGACTTATCTACTAACCTCTTAAACGCCACCAAACTTGGCGCTACAAGTGATATATTTCTAAATCAGGATAGTGAGTGGCTTAGAAGGAAACCTACAGACAGTGGTGTTCCCAGGTAACTGCTGCTCTTGTCCTTCTAGATGATAGTGGTCGTAGGTTGGAAGGTGTTTGGACTCATCAGCTACAAATATATACTGTAGCTACAAGAGCAGGTCAGAGACTAGGAATACTGTGGCGAGTAGCTCACCTCCTAAGTCTTCAAACTCTGTTTACCGTCTACAAGGTACAAGTCAGGAGTATGATGGAATACTCCCCACTTGCCTGGATAAATGCAGTTCCAACAGCTCCATCAAGAAACTTGACACCATCCAGGACAAAGCAGCTGGCTGGATTGCTACCCCTTCCACAATTATTCACTCCCTCCATCACTGATGAGTCCAAACACCTTCCAACCTACGACCACTATCATCTAGAAGGACAAGAGCAGCAGTTACCTGGGAACACCACTGTCTGTAGGTTTCCTTCTAAGCCACTCACTATCCTGATTTAGAAATATATCACCGTTCCTTCACTGTCGCTAGGTCAAAATCTTTAATTTTCTCCCCAACAGGTATATTAAGAGCAAAAGGATAGTAAGGAATAAAATTGGTTCTGTTGAAGATCGGAGTGGTCGCTATGTATGGAACCAAAAGAAATGGGGGAGATACTAAATGGGTTTTTTGCACCAAATGGGTTTTACTAAGGAAAATGGCATGGAGTCTATGGAAATAAGGCAAACAAGTAGGGAGATCATGGAACCTAGACAGATTAAAGGGGAGGAGGTGTCTTGAGGCAAATCAGGATCAAGTCTCTGACGGTGGCAGAGCAAGTGGAGAAGGTTGTGAAGAAAGCATATGGTATGCTAGCCTTTATAGGAAGGGGTATAGAGTACAAGAGCTGGCCTTTAATGTTGCAGTTGTATAAAATGTTGGTTAGACCTCATTTGGAATACTGCGTCCAGTTCTGGTCACCTTACTACTGGAAGGACATGGAGATTCTGGAGAGAGTGCAGAGGAGGTTTACCAGGATGCTACCTGGTATGGAAGGTCTGAGTTACGAGGAGAGGTTAGGCAAATTGGGACTGTTTTCCTTAGAAAGATGTAAACTTAGAGGAGATCTTATAGAGCTGTACAAGATTATGAGGCGTATAGATAGAGTAAACAGGGTTAAGCTTTTTCCTAGGACGGACTCGAATAGCATGAGGGGTCACAGGCTTAGGGTGAGGGGGTAAGGTATAATTTGGATGCTAGAGGGAGTTTTTTCACACAGAGGGTGGTGGGGGTATGGAATGCGCTGCCAAGTAAAGTGGTGGAGGCAGGTACTCTGGAGTTATTTAAGAAATACTTAGATGGGCACATGAACAGAATGGGAATGGAGGGGTATAGAAAACTGATTTAAAATAGGGATCATGAGCCTTGGGAGTCCCTGGGAAATGTGTAAATAGATGATGATATTGATGTACTTGTTTTTATCCTACAGGTGCTTTGGTCCACCTTGTTGTCTAACAAGGGGCATACACGTGATGGGTCGTGAGAGGGCTGCTCTTGGTTTTTTTTCAAGAGTATCCTAGTGTTTCACGTCATTAGTGTACGCTTGACCTGGACCATCTTTTTGGGCAACACGACAGCTCAGTGACTGTCGCTGTGCTGTGCAGATACATGGATTTGGGCTTGTGTCTGTGGGAGTTTGCGCATTCTCTCCGTGCTTGTGTGGGTTTTCTCTGGGTGCTCCGGTTACCTCCCTACATCCCAAAGATGTGCTCTTAGGCTAATTGGCAAAACAAATTCTCCCTAAATTGTCTCAAATTTTGGTTTTAATCCATAGATCTATAAACATAGACCGGAATCACGGGTAGAGGTGGGAACAGAGGTGGCGGCGTGGGCTTGTTGGGCCGAAGGGCCTGTTTCCTGTGCTGTTTTGTTCTTTGTTCTTTGTTATAAATCCCCAGGAATGGTCAGGGTATTCCCTCAGACCTTGAAGGAAACTGGTATTAAAATTGCAGGGGCTGTGGCAGATATATTTAAAATGTTGGTATCCACAGGTGAGATGCTGGATGATTGGAGGCTAGTTCATTTTGTTCTGTTGTTTAAAAAAGGCTCAAAAAGTAATCCAGGAAATTATAGGCCAGTAAGTTTGACGTCAGTAGTAGGTAAAGTATTGGAAGGACTACTAAGAGATAGGATCTATAAATATTTGGATGCACAGGGACTTATTAAGGAGAGTCAACATGACTTTGTGCATGGTAGGTCATGTTTAACCAATCTATTAGAGTTTTTTGAGGAAGTTACCAGGAAAGTGGATGAAGGAAAGGCAGTGGATGTTGTCTACATGGACTTCATGGCCTTTGACAAGTCCCGCATGGGAGGTTAGTTAGGAAGGTTCAGTTGCTAGGTACATGTGGAAAGGTAGTAAATTGGCTTAGACATTGGCTCAGTGGAAGAAGCCAAAGAGTGGTAGTGGAGATTTTTTCTCTGAGTGGAAGCCTGTGACTAGTGGTGTGCTACAGGAATCAGTGCTGGGTCCATTTTTGTTTGTCATCTATATCAATGATCTGGATGATAATGTGGTGAATTGGATCAGCAAATTTGCTGATGATACAACGATTGAAGGTATAGTGGACAGTGAGGAAGGTTTTCAAAGCTTGCAAGGAGATTTGGACCAGCTAGAAAAATGGGCTCAAAATGGCAGATGGAGTTTAATGCAGACAACTGTGAGATATTGCACTTTAGAAGGACAAACCAAGGTAGAACATATATGGTAAATGGTAGGATACTGAAGAATGTAGAAGAACAGAGGGATCTGGGAATACAGATACATAATTTCCTACAAGTGGCGTCACAGGTAGATGGGGTTGTAAAGAGTGCTTTTAGTACATTGGCCTTTATAAATCAAAGTATTGAGCACAAGAGTTGGAATGTTATGGTGAGATTGTATAAGACATTGGTGAGGCTGAACTTAGAGTATTGTGTGCAGTTTTGGTCGCCTAATTGCAGGAAGGATATTAATAAGGTTGAAAGAGTACAGAGAAGGTTGTTGCCCACTTGTTGCCAGGACTTGAGAAACTGAATTACCGAGAAAGGTTGAAATGGTAAGGACTTTATTCCCTGGAGTGTAGAAGAATGAGGGGAGATTTGATCAAAGTATACAAAATTATGACGGATATAGATATATGGATGAAAAGGGAATGGTTTAGGTTAGAGGGTCATTGCTTTTTCTTAATTGGTCGGCGCAACATCGAAGGCCGAAGAGCCTGTTCTGCGCTGTAATGTTCCACGTTCTATGTTCTATAGATAGAGTGAATGCAAGCAGACTTTTTCCGCTGAAGCTAGGAGAGAAAAGAACTAGAGGACGTGAGTTAAGAGTGAAGGAGGAAAAGTTTAAAGAGAATATTAGCGGGGAAGGGGGTGCTTCTTCACACAGAGAGTGGTGGGAGTGTGAAATGAGCTGCCAGATGAAGTGGTAAATGCGGGTTCACTTTTAACATTTAAGAAACACTTGGACAGGTACAGGATGAGAGGGATGTGGAGGGATATAGTCCAGGTGCAGGTCTGTGGGACTAAGCAGAATAATGGTTTGGCACAGACAAGAAGGGCCAAAAGACCTGTTTCTGAGCTGTAGTGTTCTATGGTTCTATAATTCTAAGAGCACTGTGAGTGTACGTGTGCCTTAGGGAGTGCAACATTTCAAGAAAGGCAGCTCACCACCACTTTCTAAAGGGCAACTAGGTATGGGCAATAAGTGTTTGTCTAGCCAGTGACACCCACGTCCCATAAATGATTTTTTTTAAAGTTGGCGATATGGCACAAGGATTTTAACATAGAACATAGAACAATACAGCACAAACAGGCCCTTTGGCCCACGAGTTGCTCCGATCACATCTACCAATCCACAGACCTATCTATAACCCCCATCCTATTCTTTTCCATATACTCATCCAGAAGTCTTTTAAAAGACCCCAGTGAGTTTGCCTCAACAACCTCCAACGGCAGTCGGTTCCATTCACTCACCACCCTCTGAGTGAAAAACCTACCCCTGACATCTCCTTTGTATTTGCTTCCCTGCACCTTAAATCTGTGTCCTCTCGTAGTGACCATTTCAGCTCGGGGAAATAGTCTCTGAGAGTCCACCCTATCTATTCCTCTCAACATTTTATAAACCTCTATCAGGTCGCCTCTCAACCTACATCTCTCCAGTGAGAAGAGTCCCAGCTCCCTCAACCTATCTTCATAAGGCCTGCCTCCCAATCCAGGCAGCATCCTTGTAAATCTCCTCTGAACCCTCTCAATAGCCTCTACATCCTTCCTATAATGAGGCGACCAGAACTGTGCAGAATACTCCAACTGGGGTCTGACAAGAGTCTTATAGAGCTGCATCATTACCTCCTGACTCCTAAACTCTATTCCTCGATTAATGAAGGCCAGTATACCGATTTTGCCATATCAATCTACTTTGATGAAATTGTTGCAGATAGTTTTAGAAAGTTCCAGCAGGCGTGGTGTTTTAATTGCATTGTTACACTTTCCAACAAATTGAAGTGGGTGCAGGGAGTGTGAGGAAAAAGTTTTTCACCTAACGGGGGGTGGGATTGACGAACTCTCTGCCTGGAAGGATATTGGATGTAGAGACCGTCATAACACTTAAGGAGTATTTAGATGTATACTTGTGATGCCAAGGTTATGGACGAAGTGTTGGAAAATGGCATTAAAACAGTTGAGTGGTTTGTCTTTGATCAGTGCAAATGTGATGGGTCAAGGTCTTTTTCGTGTACTGTAGACTTCTCTGATTCTACAACTGAATCTATAAAGATGTCATTGGCAAGCTAGCAGTTATATATCACGTGAGACTAGACAATTAGGTACCAGGAGCCATGAAATAGAGAGTCAATGTTGAGCTGCATTAGATGATGATGCTTGATGTAATAAGTCCTATAGATAAGGTTATGGGATATGCAGTAAAAACAAGATGGCACAGTCAGGACAGGCATTGACCAGTGCTCTTGAGCAAAACACTGTTCAGGCTGTGTTATTCTATAAAGGCAATGGAACAGATGATTGCAGATGTTCAGCATTCTTGATGTGAAATTCAGTTTCTGGCAGCAAAATAGAAAATGCTGAAAAATCTCAACTGGTCTGGCAGCATCTGTAAGGAGAGAAAAGAGCTGACATTTCGAGTCCAGACGACCCTTTGTCAAAACTATTCTGGCAGATTTTGCTAGATGAGAAATCCTTGAAACTAACTACATTCATGTCTCTGATAGGCAGATATTCTTTTGAATGCGCATTGGGATTTCAAGGGCAGTGAAGTTTTCCAGGGGTGCATGGATCAACTCTTTTGTAGACCAGTCCTGTGAGATTATTGCAGATGATGTGCTGGTTTGAGTCGTACTCTGCAAGAACATGATGCGCACCTTTGTCCCGTCTTCGACAGAATCACGACCCCCCAGTTGAGCTGAATTCTGCGAACCGCAGATTCAGGGTCATCCAGCTTCCTTACATGGGCCATTTACTCACAGAAGATAGATCGCCCAATCCAGACAAGATCAGGGCTATATTACAGATGGCCATTCCTGTGAACAAGCACGGTTACAGCAATTTCTTGCAATAACAAATTATCTTTCTATGTTCATTTTGTATGATGTTGAGGTCACTGGATCTATTTGCTAACTTCTCCATCAGGATGTCAAGTGATGTTAGCAAAAGCGCCACACAGCAATCTTCAACAGACTGGACTGAGCGCTCGCAGCCCCACTAATGTTTCTTTGATGTTCAAGCAGCTGTACTTCTATCTACCTCCCAGCATGGACTTGGTATGGTTTACATCCAGAATGGCAAACCAATAACCTTTGCATCCAGGCCTCTCACTGACATTGAGACCTGTTACGCACAGATTGAAAAGGATTTTATCTGTCAGAAATTTCATGACTTCATATATGGTCAACCTACAGCTGTTGAAACAGATCACCAGCCACTCATAATTATCTGAAGAAGGCTGCAGGGATGAAATGGAAATAGACGAGAGCTTCAAGTTTCTGGTGTCCAGATCACCAACAATCTATCCTGGTCCCTCCACACCCATGCTATAGCTTATCAAAGCCTCTACTTTCTCAGGAGGCTAAAGAAATTTAGCATGTCCGCTATAGCTCTCACCAATTCTTACAGATCCTTTCCGAATGTATCACAGCTTGGTACAGCTCTTAGTCTGGCTAAGACTGTGTGAAACTAGAAAAGGTTGAATGTAACCCAATCCATCACTCAAATCAGACTCTCTTCATTGACTCTGTCTACACTTCCAACTGACTTGGGAAAAACAGTCAGCATAATCAAGGACCCCACGCACCTCAGACATTCTGTCTTCCACCTTCTTTTGTTGGGAAAAAAATACGAAAGTCTGAGATTACATATCAACTGACTTAAGAACAGCTTCTTCCTGCTGCCATCAAACTTTTGAATGGACCTACCACATATTCAGTTGATTTTTCTCTATACCCTAGCTGTGACTCGAATACTACATTCTGCATTCTCTCCTTTCATTCTCTATGTAGAGTATGCTTTGTCTGTATAGTGTGCAAGAAACAATATAATTTCATTATATACCAGTACGTGTGACACTAATAAATTGGTGACACAGAGGGACTCAGGTTAAATTCCAGCCTCGGGTCATTGTCTGTGCTGAGTCTGCATATCCTTCCCATATTTGGGTTTCCTTTGGATGCTCCGGTATTCTCTCACACTCCAAAGATGTGCAGATTAGGTTAATGGCCATGCTAAATTGCCCCTTATTGTCAGGGGGATGGGCAGGGTAAATACTGGGCTTATGGGGATAGGATTGTATGGGATTGTTGTCAGTATAGACTTGATGGGCTGAATGGCCTCCTTCTGCAGTCTGCGAATTCTAAATGCTATGATTCTATGGAATCAAATCAAATCTTCACACTGTGTCTGCAACACATGATGTTAAAGTTGCAATACTCACCCTCACAGCCAAATGTGGCATGAAACGGTTCTTGGCTGATTTCCTTTCCAGAATTTTCTTACTTGCCACAGGTCAGGTGGATTGTGAGGAAGACATTGACGTTTTGGCAATAGAGATGTTGTCTTCTCATCAAATTCAGGAACACAAACAGGCCTTGCAAGCAGGCATCATATGCAGGTAACTGCACAATATCATCATCAGAGGCTGGCTGAGGGAACCTTTAAGGGAGTTTCCTCATGAGCTCTGCACATTTTTTCTCCATCAGAGATGAACTGACTATACAGGATGGACTATACTGCTTGGCCAGCGATTCGTCATTCTTACTGTTCCCCAGAATCATCTTCTTGAGAAATGTGCACGAGCTTGTACAGACTACTATACTGCACTTCTCAGCCTGAGAGACCTACCACCATATGGCCCGCATTTATAACTTAACAACATTTTTCCTGGTGTACCAGGACCATGATTCCTCCTGCCATAGCTCTGCTGTAGGCTCAACTTGAAACCAACATGAATAAGACCCTACTGAAAAGGCACTCTAATCAGTTCGTAAGGATTAGAAGCAGCATAAAGCCATTCAGCTCATCGATCATGGCTGATATGCTACTCATCCCCATAGCCCTTCAACCAATTACCCATTAAAAATCTGTCTAACCCCTCCTTAAATTTTGTCTCTGTCCCAGCATCCATTGCACTTTGGGATGGCAAATTCCACAGATTCACAATCCTTTGGGAAAAGTAGTTTCTCCTCAGCTCTGTTTTAAATTTGCTATCTCATCCTAAGACTATGATCTCTTGCTCTAGAATGCCCCATCAGCAGAAGCATTTGCTCCATGTCTACTTTATCCATATCTTTTCTCATCTTATATACTTCAATTTGAGCTCCCCTCATGCTTCTAAATTCCAGAGAATGTAGACTTAAACTATATTCTCTTCATGTAACATGTCTGGAATCAATCTATTGAACCTCCTCTGAACTGCCTCCAATGCCGTTAAATCTTTCCTCAAATACCAAAACTGCACAATACTCCAGATGCAGCCTCACCAATTCCTTGTATAGTTGCAACAATACTTCATTACCTAATCCTTTAGCTATTAATGCCAGCATTCCATTTGATATTTTTATTATGCATGATAGTTTTCTGTGACCCATGAGCGAGGATACCCAGATGTCTCTGCATGAGAGCACCCCAAAGTCTCTCCCCATTTTGATAATAAGTTACCTTCCCATTTTTGTGACCAAATGCATGAACTCATACTTATCTACCTCAAACTCCATCTGCCACATTTTGGCTCCTCTCCTAATCAATCTATATCCATTTGTAAGGTTCTTACAAGAACCCATAGATCAAGATGCCCATAGACCTGGAGCAGAAGGATGTTGGGGTTTGAGTCCATAAGGCTCTTAAATTGGTCTTGAAGCTAGAGGATGTGGTCAAGAAGGCGTATGGTGTACTGGCCTTCATTAATTGAGGGATTGAGTTTAGGAGTTGGGAGGTAATGCTGCAACTTTATGAGACCCTTGTCAGACCCCACTTGGAGTACTGTGTGCAGTTCTGGTCACCTCACTACAAGAAGGATGTGGAAGCTATTGAGAGGGTGCAGACGAGGTTTACAAGGATGTTGCCTGGATTGGGAGGCATATCTTATGAAGATAGGTTGAGGGAGCTAGGTCTCTTCTCCCTGGAAACATGAAGATTGAGAAATGACCTGGTAGAGGTTTATAAAATGTTGAGAGGAATAGATAGGGTGGATTCTCGGAGGCTATTTCCCAGGGCTGAAATGGTCTCAATGAGAGGACACAGGTTTAAGGATCTGGGGAGCAGGTACAGAGGAGATGTCAGGGTTAAGTTTTTCACTCCGAGGATGGTGAGTGAGTGGAATTGGCTGCTGTCGATGGTGGAAGAAGTGAACTTGCTGGGATCTTTTAAGAGACTTCTGGATGAATACATGGGATTTAATGGGATTGAGATTATAAATAGGCCTGGTAGGTATGGATATGATTGGCACAACTTTAGGGCTGAAGGGCCTGTTTGTGCTGTAGAATTCTATGTTCTATAATTTAATTCCTCCTAATTTAATTCTGGCCTTGAATTCTGGTATTAATCTGATGAATCTGCACTGCCCCTGCCAATGATCACTATATATGAAATATATAAATCATATAATGTCAATATTTATAAAGCAATGATAACTTTTTTAAGATAGGGCAATAATTTCTGAAAAATTATTGCAATGTATTATATTATTTCATATGCTGAGACAAAAAGCTAATTTTTTTCCGATAGCCAAATTGCCATTTAAGTAATGCTTAGTGATTACTTCAGAAAACTGAGATTATAGAATGGAATACAGAGAATGGTAGAAGGATATGATTTGGCTGAAGTGGCGGGTGGGCGGGGAGGGGTGGGGGGAAGAATGAGACCACTTGGATTTTAAAGTGGGGGTCAGAGAAAGTGCAAACCAAGTCTGAATATTTTTAGGGTGGAGGTATGTAAATTCTTGTTCACCAAGGAAATTGAAGGGTATCAGGGGTAGATGGGGAAATAGATCAACCGTAATTGTATTAAATGACAGTGCAGGCTTGAGGGGTCGAATGGCTTACTTCTGCCCCCAATTTGTAGGTTTATGTGAAACTTTTGAAGAAGTCTCTGCAAACGTTTAATTTGGTGTTTTAAGATTGATTTCTGGAATTGTAAATCTGAGAAAGTAAGAAAGAAAGATGTATTTATTCACTCACTCACTCACTCACTCGTAAAGGCGCCAAATCCTATGGGACACAAGTTAACACTATAAGAGCATTAGCAGCAAGAAATATTTATATCCAAAAGGTAATCATTTTGGGTATCACAATTGTGGAGCACAATGCAGTTAACATAAATAGTTTGGACATTTTGAAAAAAGAGAACTGTCTGGTGATGTTGATCAAGTAAAATTGCAATAGATTTATTGGACCATTCTAAACTGTATCAGCCTGAAAGTAATTGATCTCAGGAAAAGTGCTGACAGTTCTTTCATATCAGATGCATTTCTTAGACATTCCCCTGTCTTGATTAAAGGGGAGGGTAATGCCAGCTGGGCACTTCAACTGCAAAATGCATAAGGAATGCATAGGTAATTGTTTGGATTTTAATGAAGATTCCGCTGCAACTATACAGATTCCCAAATCTCTCTAAATGAATATTATACAGAACTAACACTCTAGGCAAAATTCATCCTCATTGCCTCTAACACAGTGTCATTTATCTGAAATGACAATCACATAACATCTTGCTTTGTGCAGTGACATGTGCCCTGCAGTTTCTGATGGTTTTTGTGGCTCAAAGGCCTTCAACTGGGTGGACTCATCCATAAGGAGTCAGCCAAAGCCTGTATTCATTATTTTCAGTACAATGAGTTCAAAATTGTATTAGCACTATTTCAAAATGCGATGTATTCTCTGAGGTACACGGTAGGCCTGATTTTACCATTTAAAATGGGTGCGAAAACATGGTAAAGTTGGGTGTGAGGCCATTAACACGATCCGCATCCACATCTACACAGAAACCCAAAAATGGTAGCGATCCGATTTGCGTCCAAAATGGGCGCAATGTCAATTTAAATGTATTTGCATGCATTTAGATTGAATTAATGAACTGCCTGCCCAACTTTATCAGCATTTCCCCCTTTACCACCACGCTTGCCAATCTGGAACTGCACCGTAATGGACCTAGAACGTAGAACATTACAGCGCAATCAGCAAGGATAGGCAACCCGCCTCCTCCACAATCATCTTCAATACCAGTGCCCAACACAGTTCTGTTCTCAGTCCCCTACTATACTCCTTATATACCTATGACTGTGGTGAAATTCCACTCCAATTTTCAAGTTTGCTGACGACACCACCATGGTGGATCGGATCTCAAACAATGACGAGACAAAATACAGGAAAGAGATAGAAAATCTAGTGAACAGGTGTGATGACAATAATCTTTCTCTTAACATCAAGAAAATGAAGGCTTCAGGGCGTGTAATGGAGAGCGTGTCTCTATATCAACAGGGATGAAGTGGAAATGGGCGAGAGCTTCATTTTCTACATGTTCAGATCACCAACAACCTGTCCTAATCCCTCCATTCTGACGCGATAGTTCAGAAAGCCCACCAATGCCTCTACTTTCTCAGGAAGCTAAGGAAATTCAGCATGTCCACTATGACTTTCACTTATCATTATAGATGCACCATAGAAAGCAGCCTTTCCAATGTATTGCAGCTTGGCATGTCTCCTGCTCTGACCAAGACCACAAAGGATTGTGAACGTAGCCCAGTTTATCATGCAAACCAGCCTCCCATTCATTGACTCCATCTACAATTTCCACTGCCTTAGAAATGAAGCCAGCATAGAACATAGAACATAGAACAATACAGCACAAACAGGCCCTTCAGCCCACGAGTTGCGCCGATCACATCTACCAATCCAGAGACCTATCTATAACCCCCTATCCTATTCTTTTCCATATACTCATCCAGAAGTCTCTTAAAAGACCCCAGTGAGTTTGCCTCAACAACCTCCAATGGCAGTCGGTTCCATTCACTCACCACCCTCTGAGTGAAAAACCTACCCCTGACATCTCCTTTGTATTTGCTTCCCTGCACCTTAAATCTGTGTCCTCTCGTAGTGACCATTTCAGCTCGGGGAAATAGTCTCTGAGAGTCCACCCTATCTATTCCTCTCAACATTTTATAAACCTCTATCAGGTCGCCTCTCAACCTATGTCTCTCCAGTGAGAAGAGTCCCAGCTCCCTCAACCTATCTTCATAAGGCCTGCCTCCCAATCCAGGCAGCATCCTTGTAAATCTCCTCTGAACCCTCTCAATAGCCTCTACATCCTTCCTATAATGAGGCGACCAGAACTGTGCAGAATACTCCAACTGGGGTCTGACAAGAGTCTTATAGAGCTGCATCATTACCTCCTGACTCCTTTTTTTTTAAGCAACACAATAAACTCTATTCCTCAATTAATGAAGGCCAGTACACTGTACGCCTTCTTGACCACTTCCTCCACCTGCGAGGCCGATTTAAAAGTCCTATGGACCCTGACCCCAAGATCCTTCTGCTCTACAACACAGCTAAGACTCCTACCCCTTATATTGTACTCCTTCATCCCATTATTCCTGCCAAAATAGATCACTGCACATTTATCTGCGTTGAAGTCCATCTGCCACTTCTCTGCCCAGTTTTGCATCCTGTCTATGTCCCGCTGCAACTTTTGGCATCCCTCC
Source organism: Sphyrna mokarran (assembly GCA_024679065.1). Taxonomy (NCBI): domain Eukaryota; kingdom Metazoa; phylum Chordata; class Chondrichthyes; order Carcharhiniformes; family Carcharhinidae; genus Sphyrna; species Sphyrna mokarran. The sequence continues at coordinate 5,174,051 of JAGIQG010000005.1, forward strand.
AGACCATCCACAACATCACCAATCTTTGTATCGTCGGCGAACTTGCTAACCCATCCCTCCACTTCCTCATCCAGGTCATTTATGAAAATGACAAACAGCAGGGGTCCCAGAACAGATCCCTGGGGCACTCCACTGGTTACTGACCTCCATGCAGAACAAGACCCATCCACAACCACTCTCTGCCTTCTGCCGGCAAGCTAGTTCTGGATCCACGAGGCCAAAGCCCCTTGGATCCCTTGCCTCTCACCTTCTCCAGAAGCTTTGCATGTGGGACATGCGTTATCAAATGCCTTACTAAAGTCCATGTACACTATGTCCACCCCCCTTCCTTCGTCAATGTGTTCAGTCACATTTTCGAAGAACTCTAATATCTTGGCGGGAAGACTGGCTAGGGCTACTGGGGGGACTTTAAACTAGAAAGGTTAGGGGGAGGGAATAGTGATGTGGAGACTGGGAACAAGGAAGTTAGCTCCCAGGTAGGGAAGGACTCTAGGCAGGATGAGAGGCAGGTTAGACGAGTGGGAGAGAAGGGAAATATCCAGTCTGAGGGACTGAGCTGTGTCTATTTTAATGCCAGGAGTGTAGTAAATAAGGTGGATGAACTTAGGGCGTGGATTGCTGCTTGGGATTGTGATGTGGTGGCCATTACAGAGACTTGGATGTCTCAGGGACAGGACTGGGTACTACAGGTCCCGGGATTCAGATCCTTCAGGAAGGACAGGGAGGGAGGCAAAAGAGGTGGTGGAGTGGCACAGTTGATCAGGGACAGAGTCATGGCTGCAGAGAAGGTGGATGCCGAGAAGGGAATGTCTACGGAGTCTCTGTGGGTGGAAGTTAGGAATAGCAAAGTGTCGGTGACGTTGCTGGGGTGTATTCTATAGGCCGCCCAATAGTGACAGGGAAGTTGAGGTGCAGATAGGGAAACAGATACTGGAGAGATGTAGAAATAACAGAGTTGTTGTGATGGGAGACTTCAATTTCCCAAACATCGACTGGAATATCCCAAGGGTAAGGGGTTTGGATGGGGAGGAGTTTGTTAGGTGTGTTCAGGAGGGTTTCCTGACACAGCACGTGGACAAGCCTACGAGAGGAGAGGCTGTACTGGACCTGGTACTAGCTAATGAACCAGGACAGGTGATGGATCTCTCGGTAGGAGAGCATCTTGGGGATGGAGATCATAATTCTATCTCCTTCACCCTTGCATTGGAAAAGGATAGGATCAGGCAGGCTAGGAAGGTGTTTGTCTGGAATAAGGGGAAATATGAAGACATCAGGCAGATGTTGGGGCGAATAAACTGGAAGGAGGTGTTCTTGGGGAAAAGCACAGAAGGAAGGTGGCAGATATTCAAGGAATGCTTGTCTGGAGCTTTGCACGACAACGTTCCGGTGAGACAAGGAGGTTTTGGTAGGACGCGGGAACCGTGGTGCACGAAGGCTGTGGTGAACCTAGTCAGGAAGAAAAGAAAGGTGTATAAAAGGTTCAAAGAGCTAGGAGATGTTGGGGATCTAGAGAAGTATAAGGCTTATAGAAGAGAGCTTAAAAAGGAAATTAGGAGAGCCAGAAGGGGTCATGAGAAGGCCTTGGCTGGTAGGATTAAGGAGAATCCCAAGGCCTTCTACAAATATGTGAAAAGTAAAAGGATGAGAAGAGAAGGGATAGGACCTATAAAAGGTGAAGGGGGAAAAGTCTGTATGGAACCGGAAGAAATGGCAGAGGTGCTTAATGAGTACTTTGCCTCAGTATTCACGGTGGAAAGTGATCTGGGAGGATGCACTACAAGTTTGCGGCAGACTGAAAAGATTGAGTATGTAGATATTAAGGAAGCGAATGTGTTAGAACTTTTAAATGCTATCAAGATAGACAAGTCTCCAGGACCAGATGGGATGTACCCCAGGTTATTGTGGGAGGTGAGGGATGTCATTGCAGAGCCCCTGGCGATGATCTTTGCGTCGTCGATGGAGACGGGAGAGGTTCCGGAGGATTGGAGGATTGCGGATGTGGTCCCTATTTTCAAGAAAGGGAACAGGGATAGTCCTGGAAATTACCGACCGGTGAGTCTGACCTCAGTGGTTGGTAAGCTGATGGAGAGGCTTCTGAGGGACAAGATTTACGAGCATTTGGAGAAGTTTAGGTTGATTAGAAATAGTCAGCATGGTTTTGTAAAAGGCAGGTCGTGCCTTACGAGCTTAATTGAGTTCTTCGAAAATGTGACTGAACACATTGACGAAGGAAGAGCAGTGGACGTGGTGTACATGGACTTCAGCAAGGCATTTGACAAGGTCCCACATGCAAGACTTCTTGAGAAGGTGAGAGGCCATGGGATCCAAGGGGCTTTGGCCTTGTGGATCCAGAACTGGCTTGCCTGCAGAAGGCAGAGGGTGGTTGTGGATGGCTCTTTTTCTGCATGGAGGTCGGTCACCAGTGGAGTGCCCCAGGGATCTGTTCTAGGACCCTTGCTGTTTGTCATTTTCATAAATGACCTGGATGAGGAAGTGGAGGGATGGGTGAGTAAGTTCGCCGATGACACGAAGGTCGGTGGTGTTGTGGATGGTCTGGAGGGATGTCAAAAGTTGCAGCATGACATCGACAGGATGCAAGACTGGGCGGAGAAGTGGCAGATGGACTTCAACGCGGATAAATGTGTTGTGGTCCATTTTGGCAGATCCAACGGGATGAATGAGTACACTATCAAAGGTAGGAGTCTTAGCTGTGTGGAAGAGCAGAGGGATCTTGGGGTCCGGGTCCATAAGACTCTCAAATCGGCCTCCCAGGTGGAGGATGTGGTTAAGAAAGCTTACGGTGTACTGGCCTTCATTCATCGAGGGATTGAGTTCAGGAGTCAGGAGGTAATGCTGCAGCTTTATAGGACCCTTGTCAGACCACACTTGGAGTACTGTGCACAGTTCTGGTCGCCTCACTATAGGAAGGACGTGGAAGCTATTGAAAGGGTGCAGAGGAGATTTACAAGAATGTTGCCTGGATTGGGAGGCATGCCTTATGAAGACAGGTTGAGGGAGCTGGGACTGTTCTCCGGAGAGACGAAGGTTGAGAGGCGACCTGATAGAGGTTTACAAGATGTTGAGAAATAGATAGGGTGGACTCTCAGAGACTATTTCCCAGGGCTGAAATGGTCGCGACGAGAGACGCAGATTTAAGGTGCAGGGAAGCAAGTACAGAGGGGATGCTAGGGGAAAGTTTTTCACTCAGAGGGTGGTGAGTGAATGGAATCGGCTGCCGTCGGTGGTGGTCGAGGCGAACTCGCTGGGGTCTTTTAAAAGACTTCTGGATGAGTATATGGGATCCAATGGGATTGGGGGTTATAGATAGGTCTATGGCTGGGTAGTTTTGATGTGTTCGGCACAACTTGTGGGCTGAAGGGCCTGTTTGTGCTGTAGTGTTCTATG